>VWZP01009370.1:4277309-4363673 GCA_013396995.1 Dicaeum eximium
CCCCCGGCCCGGGGAGCGGGGACGGAGCGGGGACGGAGCGAGGATGGAGCGGGACCGAGCGGGGATGGAGCGGGACCGAGCGGGGACAGGGGAGGCGACGCCGCGGCGAGCGCGTTCCCTTCGTTGTCGCGGGGAGAACCGCCGTTATTACGCGTGCATGCGGACCCCAGAAGGTTTTTCGGTGCCAAGGGTGGCTGTAGCCCTGAGGTGGCTTTTCCCCATTAAATTTCGGGTTTTATTTTAGGCGAAATTGCGTGTTTGGGCTGATCTTAAAAAAAAAAATTAAAAAATTGGAAGGCGGTATAATTGCATACGTGCAGAGATATGCACGTGTTCGCATTTGTGTATAAATTGCTGCTATGTGCTGTCTAGATTGTACTACATAAATCCAGTAGTACATAGTACATAAACGTAGTAAATCTAATGGTGTTATGCACACAGGAACACATGAAGTACACCCCATGTGCACAGCACAGAGGTTGGGATCCAGCTTTAACTCAAAGGTAATGCCAGATGTATTTGTCCCTCTGTTTTTCCTGTCCTAGTGTAAGCATTGAACAATACTCTGTCTGTGGTATATTATTTCTGCACATCTGTATCTTCAGCAGATCTCTGTTAACTCATATCTTAACCTCCCAACATGCTAAACTCAATAAGTATTGCTAAAAAATCATCTTTTTTTGGTATGCTCGGCCTTCCCTAAAAGACATATTCATCTTCTCTGCAAACATAAAAGGAGTGTGACTCAAATCTTGTTTCCCTAGGCCTGAAATAAGCAAGATCTGTTTTTTGGGTGGAATACAAATTTCTTATATGGACCAGGTAATTTTCCTGACCTTGTAGAAGCTCTTAGAAATCTTCTCAGTGGTACAAAGTACTTACTTACATTCTTAAAGGATCACTGACTTTCTTGTTTTGATGCAAACCCAGTTAATTAAGTGGAAGGTTTTGAATGGCTTTAGATTATGTTCCAAGGTGCTACTTTCAGTCAGGAAAAAATACCAAACCACACCCCATACATGTGGCATCCCAGGGGGAGACTTCCCGCCCCTGGGATAGCCACATGGTTTAATCCACATCGGGGAACGCCCCTTGTCTCCCAGGAGACGAGGTGTCTGTCATTTACGTTCCACTCCTTTGTTCCAGATAGTTCTCCTTTGTTAGCTAGTTGATTTGCTGTCACTCTTGTCAATCCCCTGAGGTTGTTTTCTGATTTGTCCTCATGTGTTTCCCCTCCCCTGTTCTCAAATATGATTGGCTAGCCGGAACCATATTTAACCCCGGTGCACAGACACTCGGGGGCCATTTTGCCACCAGTGCTGGTGGGTCCTGCCACTCAGTTACTGGTGTGTAAGTGGTCCTTGCAGCGGTCTGCTGTACCCGATTGGGTCACAATAAAGCCTGATCACGAACAGCAGATCGCGTCCTCCTCTCCTTTGTCGGCGAACGGTGGCTGCGCTTTTCGGGAAGCAAGAACCCCTGTCACTGGGGACGCCCGGTGACAGCGAGGAATTTAACACCTACTGCCGGTGGTGTCCAACCGATTAACATCTCCCCCGAAACCGGACACCGCCGCACATACACTTTTTTTTTTCTACCTACATAAACTCTTCTAAGTTTTTCCAATATGCAACATGGAATTTATGAGAGTGGAACAAAAACAAATCACAGATACTGAACAGAGATGTCTTACAGGAGTTAATTACGGCCTCACTATTTTTGAAAAATATCTTTCTTTTGAATTAATAATTCTGCAGTTTGAATATATGGGATTCTATGCATATATGCTTGCATTTTTATGCCTGTCATATTTATAGCATCTGCCTGTGTTTGTATGTTATTTTTCTCTCTGACACAAAATTAGACACACATAAATAATTTTTTATTCATAACAGAGAAACCCTGTCTTAACTCCTTGAAAGTGTTTTGGAGAAGCTGACATTTCATAACTCTGAAATCATGTTAAAAGCTATCATGTTTAAGTCAACATTGTAGATATATTTCAGTTTAATTTTTCTGATACTGTAGTAGTGAGATATTAAGAAGCATAATAAGTACAAAGTCTGATTTAATAAAATCTTACTTCCAAGTTAGACTGCTAGGTGGTTTTAGTTGTATGTGGAGATTTAAATAGTCATTAGTGTAGAATTGTCATGCTGTTGTTCTATTAATTCTTATTCTTAGTCCTAAAGTATTTCTGACAGTGAAGAGTTGTATCTGAATATTTGAACTAGAACTGTCATTTTAAACCAAAGTAAAAATATCAAACAGTAAATAATACTAAATTTGTGAAAATTGTTTTTTTATTATAGTATTGCCTCTTGTTAATTTATTTTTCATCTACCTTTCATTAAACTGGGAAATCCTAAACTCCTTTAAACTAAAATACTCAGGAAGAAAGTTGGAAATAATTCATATGATCCTCATATGGAATACAAGTAGAGGCACGGAGTGAGGACGGAGTGAGGACGGAGCAAGAGTAAAGATAGTTCAGCAGAAGCATATGAGGCATACATGCCTTATATGTACAAGTTGTAAGTGTTCAGGTCTACCCTCTTGCTATGGTACTTCAATTTATAACGTTGGTAGGAACAGTTGATCTAGCATGTTGAATCAGACATGGGAAAACAGGAATTCAGAGGTTCCAGAGTTGTTGAATGAAAGATATTGGAACAGAAGGATAGACGGTGTCTATGAAAGACAAAGAAAGTGTTGAAATAATTTCATGTTAATGCACTAAAACATGTTAAGGAGTGAAGACTGTTAATAATAGTGCAATAAAAATGTTAAATTTGAGGGTGAAGATGAGATAGTGTCCACTTGAATGAAAATCATTGAGCAAAGAGTAGGAAGAATACTTAATAAGGATGCAATCTATTATCAATCTGCTGGTACAGATTGGAGCTGGAAAATAATGCCTACAAATATTGTGGGGGGAAATAAAGCTAAAGCTGAGATTGTGTGATCATGTGGATTTGTGTGATTTCTTATGGGCAAGCATCAGCAAAAAGTCCAACCAATATTGCTGGGGATGATATGAAATTGAATGTGTCAGAGAATAGCTTCTTTTATGGAACAGATATTGAGCATGCAAGAGACAAGGATAATTTAGATGAAATTTTAGTAAATTATAGGATCTGCCAGATAAACTGATGATAGAAAATAAATATAATGGTTTCGAGCTTTTCTACTTCTTATGAAGTTTCAAGACAGAAGAACGTGAAGGATATGTAATGCAGTCCAATGTTTCAGAAAGGCAAATTCAGAAAGAAAAAACTTTAGTGAGTACTGGAAGAAGAATTCAGATAAGACAGATGTTACTTTATGTTAAAAAAAACCCCCCACAAATATTGAATTTTTACAGTGGAGAAGAAGGGGAGAAACAAAATAGCCCATCTAAACTGGAATGAAAAAGAATTCCCAGAAGGTAAAAGCCTTAAGCAAGTTATTAAGAGTAAGCACAAAAGCTAAGGAGAAAGAAAAAGAGATATTGATTAGCAAGAAGAAATCTTCATCAATAATTAGAAGGCATAAAACCAAACTGAGAATGGTCAGAAACCTTTTCAAACCAAAACTTGGACAGAAAATAGAAATAGAGTAAAACTTTTGAAAATGGACTGAAATAGAGTAAAAACTTCTTAAGGGATGTAAATAAAATGAGGACTTACAAAGTTGGATGGTTGTTAAAGAATGGGGTGAACATTAAGAATAAAGTAGGCCCAGATTAAATAGGTACCAGAAAAGTTGCCTCTATTTCTGGTAAGAATATATGTAAATTTTGATATCTAGTGAATATAGGAATAGGGTAAGAAAAATCACATCCACAGTGTGTCATGTCACAAGCATTTGGTCCAGCAGTTTTATGTCCTAAAATACTGAAAGGATCAGCTCCTTTGTAATACACATGGCACTGATTTAGGGGTATAAGGTAAGTGGGTCTGGACAGAATTTTAAGACAAAATTAGAGGTCTTTCTGAGAAAGAGATGTGTTGATACACATATATGTGCAAATATATATATATATATATATATAAATGTAAATAATTGTAATAAGTGTATATTGTCATAAATATTTTACAATTTTAGTCTTATTGTCTATATTTTAACATGTCAGTATTTCTAAATTCAATTATATATTGCTCTCCTTTGGTCTAAGCTGATGGAAATAGTGTGAAATTGAATAATGCATTCTACAAACTCATCAGTTAAAACTTTTGCTCTAAACTGAGAAGATCCAAGTCTATAAAAAATTTCAGAAATTTAAAGCTAGTAGTCAACCAGGAAAGGGGTTATAGTTTGGGGTTATAAATGAAGTACTTATATAAAGGGAAAAGAAAAATGTGATTCTATGATGTATTAGGCAGGATGTCGTACTAGGAAAGAAGGCATTATTAGTAATGTAAAAGATATGCTTTTTCATGAGTTCCTGGTGTATTATGCATGGCTCTAGTCATATATCCAAAGAAGATACTAAAATGAAGTCTAAAGATCAGGAAGAAACTATGGTAATTAGGGCATGGAAAATGTGTCTACAGAAGAGAGATTAAAAAAAAAAATGGAATACATAGCCAAATAGATATTGAAAGGACATATGAGTCCTTACAAATGCATTTTTAGTTAAATGCTAAAAAAAAAGCAACAAACCAGAATGTATTTGAACTGAAGAGGGATGTTGGCATGATATCAAATGCATATGTATTCATTATAAAACCTAGGAAAGGGAAGAAGTTTACTGACTGTCTGAGACTGGAAAGGTCTTCCAAATAGGTAATCAGGCCAACAAAGTTTTTTAAAATAGAACTTGAAACTGAAAAACTGTAATTGAATGGGGCAGTTCCTGTTAGAAAAGGGGACATTTGTGGCAAGTTGGAAAGGAAAGGGCTTTTTGAAGAAGTTGGAATATGTTTTTTCTACACTTATACTGTACTTCTTCTCTGCCTGAGGGCTTACTGCAGGCTCTCAGGTCAGGTAGGATGTTTTCTCCCTTTATTGTATAATTTAGATTCGGAGTTATGTTAATTTCTTTCTTTCTTTTGTTCTGCTTTGTACAGTAGGACATGTATCTACTAGAACATTCTGCTAAGAAGTTCTAATGTTTTTCCTTCTGTTGAGGGCATCTCCCCAGACCATTGAAAGTGCCCTTTTTTCTCTTCTTCCTCCCTTTTTTCTGTTTCCCCAAGGAAGATTTGAGGTTTGACTTCTGTTCTTTACGGCAAATTAAAGGTTTTGAGTCAGTGGGTAGTAACATCTAGACTAAAAGTTCTGTATATATTTTCTTTTTTTTTAACTAAATGTTTAGTATATTGTAACTCTCAAATGTGAGAATGTAGAAATGTAGATAGTCCCTTTCAGCAATATGCTTCCATTACTACTTATGAAAATCAAATTCAACTCAGTTCCATTATCTCAAAAATACTAGCTAAATTTTCAGCATTTTCAGCAGGACATGGCATAGATTAAGTGGCATACTGCAAAAAATCTCTCTGAAATTTCATAAACTGTTCTGTCATTATACTTTAGTTCTGACTTTTCATTTTCTTATCTCCTTGCTATACTTAGGATTATCAAATAATTAAAATTATTTCATGTTAAATATGTCTAATGTAAGGTACCTAATCTATCCATAATAACTGAAATAAAAATATTCTGATTTCTTTTGGATCTGAACACTTCCTCTGGGATAGCTTGTTAGTTTTTCTGATGGAAGTTGTAGAGTAGGAAAAGAGGCTTATTAATACCCTTGCACATAGGTGTAGCCTTAAGGTACAAATCTATTAGGCTATTCTTTTCTTTATGCTTTAATTTTCTTATACTAAGCAAAACAGAATTAACAGGAGAAACTCAGAGAATTACCAGGTGTTTTCTGCCTTAATGCTTAAAACATTCAATAGAAGGATCAGGCTTAAAATTTCTACTCCACATTAGTTAGCAGGAATTTGAATATGATCAATACACTGTTCCTCAAACACAGAGACTGACCCGTCCCATCCGTGTTCACTTTGGGGAAGTTAAGCATCCCATGAGAATTTCTAAGGAACTGTTCCTCATAAGTGGCAAAAGCAGGGGAAGTCAGAAATTGAAAATCAGGGATTATGTGTAAATTAGACTTCCAAGTGATTCAGTAGTAACAGCACTAATGTAATTCCTAATGTGTTTGAAAAAGATTGCTGCAGGACATACAGTGAGAAATGTTGATCCTTGAGGCACATGAATGTACCCAGCAAGAACTTTGGCAGTCTTAATGGTTTCTGAATACTGGATCTAGGCTTTGTAAGTGATAGGTAAAACTATATATATATATACATGTACATATATGTGTGTGTATATCTATATTTGTAAAGTTCACCCTGCATAACTTCAGCAGATACAGGTGCTTAGCTTTGTTTTGCCATTTAAATATTTTTTTATTTTTGGGAACCTATTTGAACACAGTAATTAATACAATAAAAATATAAATCCTTAATATGACTTTTTCAAGAAAACAAAGCTACTCCTATGCATTTCTACATCATATGTTTAACACATATTTGCAAGATATAACCATGTAACATCTGTCAGTTTCACATGTTTATGTACATACATTCACAGGCTGATTCTTACCAGCTTTGTCCTTACTTAAAATAAATATGAAAATTTATTTACAAAGTGATATATAAAAATCAATCTATTATTTTAAAATTCTACCCAAGAGGCACTATAACTGTGTTAGGATGTAGTAAAGGAAAGCGAGGAATGTTTTGGGGTTTTTTTGTATTTTTAAATAAGTAGATTTGCTCAGTGGAGCACGAAAAAAAAAGTGCAAAAGCCTTAGAGTGAACTGAATTTGCATGTTTTGGCTACTCGGCGTGACCTGAATTTCATACCACTGGTGGCTCCTCCAGGTCTTCCTAGAGGGGAGTTTTCATCTGTGTCTGCCACTAGGTGTCCCTATATGTGTGCGGGAAAATCCTGATGGAAGCATTAACTGAAGGAGGAGGAGAAATTGAGCGGGAGGAGTAGGAAAGATGATAGTAAACTTCCCTCATGATTCTGAGTTCTGTTTGACAGCTGTCTTGCATATTACTGAAGAGAAAATATGAATGGATTCATGATTGTGCAGTTATATTTCAGAACAAACTTTTAAACTTTTTTTAAAAGAAGAATGGATAATAACGTGCTCTTAGATATTACATAGTCTTTTTTATGTTACGTAGTCTTTTTGATAATATGTATTTATATATATGTAAAAATTGGAGAAAGTCTTCTGAAAACATTTCAGCCTGTTTTATGTTTGGTAAATTTATTATAATTTTAAAATTATTCATACCATTTATTATAAAAAATGGATTTTCACGTAGTAAACACAATTAATTATATATGTCAGAGAGTGATGAAAAAAAACCGTGTACTGTGATTAGCTTCTCTAGAACATCTTGATAAATGGGATGTTTCAAGAATTAAGAGCCTTTGATGGATTGTACAGCCCTCTAACCCTTAAAATTAATGTTTAAATGGATCACTAGTAATGGAAAAGAATGTGATTTAGACCCCAATTCTTTTCATAATCAAGTGGCTATTAAATGTTATGCAAACATTCTTCTAGTGAGACAGTTGTTTAATCAAAGTTAGAAGCTATTATGACATGAAATCTTTTTAAATTATTATTATTGCCTAATAATAATAATAACAAAAAACCCAGTGAAAGTAAAAATGAAAAGAGATGTTTTCTTTCCATTATAATAAATAGGATACTTGAACAGACACCTCTGAGTGTTAAATAATAATTTTCTCTGACATCAAAAGGCTGCATGCACAATGAGAGCAGGATTATTCTGATATTGTCCAGAAAGCAGGGCTGTTGAGTAGTGTGTTCTCTTTTTCAGAATACAGACCTGTACTTAAAAGACAAGCAAGCAAGCAAACAAGCTTTCATCCTTCTCAATACAATTCAAAATATGAATAGGGAAAAGCTACTTTTCTGAAGCCGTAATTCCAAGTTTACTTCTTTTGAACTTGTAGAGAACAATAGCTCTTTTTTGAAGATGTCAGCACTGTTAAACATTTTATTTCTGAATTTCTGTATCACACAGAGTTTAAGAATTTGTAATTATGGAAAGAGGTTTTATTTTAAAGGTATTTACTATCAGCATAATTTTGTTGGAATGTCTCTACTGGATTTAAGGGAGTCATGGTCTTGGTTTGAAATTTAAGCCCATAGTCTTCTAATGCAGGAGTGAGAGAGTTGCAAGTCCACTGCACTGAAAACTTATGCATTGGTGAATACATTAGTGAATCATAGTTTATTATTCTTCATTAACTTTGCGTACTTCAACACCAATATGATAATCTGGTATTTGTTTTGGATTTC
Source organism: Dicaeum eximium (assembly GCA_013396995.1). Taxonomy (NCBI): domain Eukaryota; kingdom Metazoa; phylum Chordata; class Aves; order Passeriformes; family Dicaeidae; genus Dicaeum; species Dicaeum eximium. The sequence goes on from VWZP01009370.1 coordinate 4,285,657, forward strand.
CACTTGTCTATTTTAAATTAAGTTAAATTTAAGTATATCTCCTCAGTTGACAAGATTGAGTTTTGACAGACCAAAAATGCTATAAAACAAACGTATTAAAAAAATTAAAACCTGTTTTTAAAGATCTGATGGTGGGTTCCCATAATCTTTGTACTACAGGCTGGGATTAGGCTACTTTGTTGTATCTATTGCTTGCAACTTTTTTACTGTAGACAATGGAAGGAGGAGAACTGGTGCTTTATCATTCAATATGAAAAAATAGAACATGAGATTTGTGAGCAAGGGATATTAAACATTATTCTAGACAAGTGGAAAACACAAATAAGAATCTGTGTTGTATAATCACTACAATGATACAATAATATAATCACTGAATAATACAAGTGTTTTATTAGTTTACCAGTGAAGCTATGAATTTCAGCGAAAAATATTGGTGATATATTCATAAAACTTCTTTATTGTGTATATTCCCTATATGAAGCATAAAGATATCTTTCAAGACACTAAAGATACATTATATTGAATAAAAAGGAAACAAAGTCATCATAAGTGTATAATGCACCTTAGTTAAGAATATCAAAATGCCCTGCAAGCATTGTTTATATAATGCAAGCTATAAAAGTTTTAATACACCAAGAACCTTCTCATACACTTGGTAAAGATCAGTGTAGAGTTAGAATCTTCAGAGGAATAAATTCTGAAGAGCAGTTTATCTCTGCATAGAGGTGGTGTGAAAGTTATGTCTTAATGTGATTTCAGCTCCAGATTTCAATACATATCCCTGTGGAACATAAACATCCTACAAAGCTTAAGTAGAAAGCCACATGGGGTTTTACTACGTTTATTGCTCTTAATGGAGGTACCCAGTAGCTGCAAATGGCATTCTCTGCTAGACAGATCTGATCAGGTAGCATCAATCCATGCTGCTGTTCTCTAACCTGTGACTTTGCGAAAATAATTTGGAGCAAGAATGTCAGTCTTATTGACATCCAGTGGTAACTGAATAGTGGAAAATTACTTATACTGTACTTGCTATCTGAAAATTTGAAGCCACGGTAGAAAAAGCAGATGAAAGAGAGGTGAAAGGGAATATTATCCCCAGTCTTTATTTCAGGAATGGAAGGAAAATGAGATCAGTTAACTTAAATGTTGTATATGGAATGTCAAATCCTTATTAAATTAATTAATTTCTCAGAGCTCCCTTTTTAGTATCTCATCCAGAATATGATTCAGACTCCTAATATAATAAAATGTTGTATATATTTGATGTCCTTTTATGTCTTGCTTCAGTCCTTTTTCTTTTCTTAATGCAAATTTATTTCTGAAAATTGTGGCAACAGAGAATTTTAGTAAATAAGAGTATCAGTGCCTAAATCATGAAGTCTGCCTTGCTTAAGATGAACTTTAGCATTTGAAGTCTATATAGGTTCTGAAAGTTTTGAGGTTTGTTAAGGAGCTGTCTACATTCACAAAATGCTACCTACTTCTGAAATGCATCTATGCAGTACTAAATTAAATTAAATTAAATAATTCCTTCCACTTGAACAATTTCTCAACTATTGTAGGAAAAGCAATAAATATTTTCATAGCTTTATAAAATGAAACTTGCTTTTTAAAGGCAGATGAGTACCATGTTTTGAAATAGTCTTACTAGGCAACCATGCATGGTGTCTTAATCAGGGCCAATTAATTTTAAATACTTTCCAATAGATAGTGATGTGAGATGGGCATCTCTCAAGGATTATTCTAATTGCCTGAAGACTTCTCTAAATACATGTCCCTCTCTACTGATCTACTGAGGGGATGTGATGCATTTAGCTTAGTGCCTGTTATCTAAAATCAAGTGGGCTTAATACATATCTGGTGAATAATCAGTCAATGTATAAAACTGGAGATACCTGACTATAAATGTAAAGAGATAAAAACTCTATATTTATATTAAATATTTAAACTTTATGTCATCTGTAGTCTTACTGACATAGATGGGGATTTATGGGAAATATAGTGCTGCTAATCATGAGCTAGATATTGAATCAAAATTCAGACTTGCATTAGCAAATTTCTTTTAAAAACAGTATTACAGAAAAAACCCTAAGTTCTCTTTCAAAAATGATTTCATATTGTTGCTAGCAAGTGGTCATGAAAATTTCTGTACAACCAAGTTCAGTTTATCTAGTTATATCTGTAATAATATATATATCATGTTTGTTTTTATGTTAGATTGACATGCATGAATATATGGATTATGGAACAGCTGTCAGGATTCATGTGATAGCAGACCTTTGTATCAGAAAGGGGTTTTTGTCTGTTTGCTTTTTTGCTATTACACATTGATTAAAATCTCATGTTGATGTCATAATAGGAAATCAATTTCCTTGCTTTGTGCTTACATTTTCTTATAATAAAAATTCCTTTTTACTTGACAAATTATATTTAATTAAATGAGCAAATTAAATTTGTATTTTATTTCCTTTCATTATGTATTCCTTTGTTCTTAATAACATTTTTTAAGCAGCAATTTTTTTGTTTGCATGCACTTAATAGAGCTCAGTGGTTAACCTTCACACCCAAGATGAAATGGAATAAGTGTCTTTGTTAAGCTGAAGGCAAAGTATAAAAAATACAGAAAAATGTTGTCATCCTTTGCCTATGAAATTTGTATTTGTGACAGGATATTCAGAACAATAACTGTATTGATTTATCAGTACTGACTCCTGACTGCCACAGTTTAATTTGCTACACTAACACCCAAAATGCTACTGTAAAACACAGACCTTTTGTTTTGCATTCCTCCCTTTGACAAAAACTGATTTAATTGACTTGTGTGTCCTATGTGTTATCTTCATTCCAAATTCCTAGCTGGAAAAATGTAGTACAATCGTGAAAAACCTTCTGACCCTTCTGGATATGACAAGTACAGAATCTCTAGCTATTTGACAAATACTGCTGCTTACAGCATACTTTCTCAAATAAATACTATTTCTGAATATCAAATATATTACTTATGTAGAGTAAAAAGTAATGAATCTTCTCACTTTGCAGAAAAAGCCCACCTATTATCCAAATCATCATTATTTAATATATAATTTTATTTTTCTATTTTGCAAATAGGAATAAGATTTGTATACCAGAAATATACTCTTATATATTGTCCCATATTATAAATAGCTCTGATAATGCCAATTTTTCTTCATCGTTTGCACACCTGAAAAACATATTTATTGCCTTGAATACTTGCCTTGAATACTCTTCCACTAAGGATAGGATTCTTTCAATCGTTTTCACAAATGAAACTGTTAATTCAAGCTGCTAGTTTACAGACTGCCAAAGCTTTAAAGGGTTTGCCTAAAGATCCAACATGTCAGTTAGATAAATTAGCACCTAAGAAAATGCATCACATGGTGTTTCCTGTTGTCATTGTCGTTTATTCACTCTTTTTTTACATAACTTCCCCAAGAAGTTTGTTGATAACAACAGATTCAAAAGTTAGAGCTTCAGTGAACTCATGTATTAAATAATATCCTGAGATAAACATGTGGATGAGTTCAGGGACTTGGATGCCTAAAGGGGGCTGAAGTGGACTTCAGATATCTCGGAATAGAAATGAAGACAGTTCCGCTCAGAAGAGCCTTTTGTGACACCTAATCCTGAAGAGGCAAGAAGCTGTTCCTGTGGGAGATGAGCTGTTCTTACTGGAAAGATTCACGCACAGCAAAGAGGTACAGGAACATAATTTAGAGGAAGCTTATCTGCTCTAGGCTGTCCCTGTACTTAATGGTAAACAGGTGTTAAAAGCCTCCTTAAGATCTGAATCATCCTCTCAAGAAAGCTCTTTCTTTCAGTTGACTATGTCCCTTTATCCCTCAGGGAAATAAGTATCTAAAATAATGTACAGGCTCATTTAGGGGCTGAAAGCTAGATGGGAAAAAGTCAGGTTCAGGAATCTATTTTTGGCTGTGCCAGAACTCACTAAAAATGAGTAAGCATCCATGCTGCTAAGCTCAGTTCTGGAAATTAAAAGAAGCAGCTTACATGAAAGTTCTGCACTATTATGTTATGTTCTTTAAAGGTTAGTAATAAAAAAAATTGAGTTTGAGATTGTGTCTGTGGGAAGTCTTTAATCATAAACCAGATGAATTAACAGCTCTGAGGGACAAAAGATTCTGACACAGACAAAAAATATGTTTGACTGAGTCAGTATGCTAAAAGAAATTTTTTTCTTAACCCGTATAAATATATTCCATGATACATTATAATTCAAAACAAGCCTGTTTAAGAGTAAGTAGCCTTACATTGCTCCTTCACATCTCCCAAAGGAAGTGCAATGCACATGAGAAATGCAGATTTTGTTGCTGAGAAGTTGTATGTCTTAAAAGCAGCTCTTGACTTCCAATCTCTTCATTGTTCTGCTGAGATTTTTCCCAGTGCTGTTTTTAACCTACTAGCTTTTCTGCAGTCAATTTCTTTGTGGAGCATGGAGAGCCAGAAACTATCTTGTGTCAAATATTTAACTCTTTAGCGCGAGTGACATGCTATATGTTCATGTATTATCTACAGCCTGATATATACCACAGGAAGGTCTTGTAAGAGGTCTTTTCTTGTCATGTCCTTCAACATATATGGTCCAAGCAGAAAGTAATAGACATTATGATGCTTATACCAATTCAGAGAGCGAGGAATATCTCCTCCTGACAGCCTTAACATCATGACTCATTACACCTAACTTGACCTGGTCTCATCCCTTTACATCTTAACCAGATTATGGCACTTACATCCTTAATCCTGAGGAGGGTGGGAACTCAGCTAATGTAAGGTTAGCTCTATACTTTTTTCAGTTATAAAACTGATTATTGAAAAGCAATTAAAAAAACTTGCCGTAAAAAGGCACAGACTTTATTGGCCCACAGCATATTCAGTCTAAATGCTCTAAATCAATATCAAGGAACTTTGGCCTGGAGCATTGTAGCTTTTTTTTTTTTTTGACACTTAAAATATTCTGAAAACTGCTGACAGGAATTTTACAGTGTTTCTTCTTGTTATTTTGTTGTTGAGATTATGGCATTATTCTGTTTTCTTTGTGAAACATCTAATAAGACTTGATTCTGTCATAAATCATATATTTATTTTATTAAATAAAATGCATTTTCTATGCTTAAAGTAGTAAAGTAGTATCTTGGGGTTTAACTTTTTTTTGTTTTATTTTTGTTTTTCTCCAGCTCTGTGCTTCTGAGTTCCTCTGTAATTTGATACTAAATTACTGGGTTTACAGGTCATTAAAAACAGAGTATTTGGCTCATCTGTCACATATATCTCACTCAAGGAATATTCCAGGAAGAGTTTCATCATTCTAGTTTGTTTGAAAATGTGGTGAGACTAGTCCTTTCATACAGAAGTTCAGTGATAAGAAATTATGACCTAGGAACTTGATAACATTATTTTAAGTGTCCCCTCAAATTGACGGGTTTCAAAATCACACTTCTTACTCAGAGAAAGCGCTGTGTAGCAGGCTAGGCTTTTATATTCTATAAAGCCAGTTATGGATCTAAACATTTAATAGTTTTCCTCTCTTCCGTTTGGCTTTTTTCCATTTATAGTAGTCAGTTAACAATCTTTCAAATGATCTGAGCAGTCTTAACCCAGAATTCCATTCCAGGAATGCCTTTTTACTCTGAGTGTTTGCAGCATTCAGTTTGGTTATATGGTAGTTCCATATGACTTTTTTAAACTCTAAACAAGAGCAGGGTTACTTTATCAGTGATATAAATTAACAACATAAAAAGAGCTGTATGAAGTTGTGATGCTTGGCATAGTGTTGGGAATGTTGGACAGATCCTTCACAGACTGACAACGCTGATCAACAAGGTTATAGTTTCCTTTGGTGACCTTTTTACCAAAGATGTGAAATTACCCAAAACTGAAGGTAAATGCTTGCAGTTATATCTTCAGGTTAAAAATATACATTTTTAAAGAACACAGAGTTTGCAAAGATCTTGAAAAGCTAGTTCTGCAATCAAGAGGAAAATCCTCTCTCGTTCTATCAGAATAGAAAATGCAGATATTATTTCCTTTCCTTCCACTCTACATGCCTATCTTAGATTTTTCAGATGAGAATAAATGATCATAATTATCAGACTCTTGAATATTCTCATGTAAATGGGAACTAGTTCCAGAGACTCTGAAGATTAATGTGAGATGAACTTTGAGATCCAGATGAGTTCTACTGTGTGGCATTATATGTTTCCAGCTGATCACTTGTTATGCAAGCTGCTCACCATTAAAATGTCAGGATTTGTAAATGCATCAGACTATAATTGCCAAAATTTTTAACTGAATAAGACTTTAAGATTCTGTTTCACAGCATGGAATTTGCTACTTCTCTGGAATTAACTTTGTGATGAGGATAATTTAGATTTTTAAAATCAGCCAGTAAATGTGTACTGAAAAAAAAAATCTGAATACGTTCTAAAATACCTACTGCATAGTGAAAAATACTAAAAAAATTGTATTTTCTTAATAAATTGTATTAAAGCAGGGCAATTTTAATTCTTAAATGCATTTTTTTCCTGGGGTATAGCCTTCTATTATATTTCAATTTTGTCTGTATTGCAGATATGAGATAGTACCAATTCAAGGGTAAATACACACAGTTGCCTTTGCTTTATATAGCCATCATATTTCAAAGGCAATATTGTGTCTGCTCCTCTCAAAGATCTTTAGGGTCAGCCTGACCCTTGAAGAATGGATATCCACAGAAAATAGATAGCCTTGTGATGGGAGAAGAAGATGCTTGCAGCATCAGTTCAAGACAAACATCAAGAGGGTGTCTCTGCAGATGGCAGAGTGTGAATGAAAGTCCTAAGAGGTCTAACCCTTCTATATGGATATATTTATATGTGTGCATGTGTATGTACATGTGTATGTATAGGAGAGCATATAAATATTTATCTCCTATGTATGTCTCTCCTAGATTGTATCTACATGTGTAACTTTTGGGGGGTGGGGCAAGTGTCTGCCCTGCTACCCAGTACTGATGCATCATTCCTCTGCCTTCTCTAAGACACTGCACAACTAGGGAGGAAAAATGATCATACAGCTCCCAAGACACAGTGGCTGCATTTGCTCTTTGCCTACAAGCAGGGTATGTGAATATAAGGGTAATTTCTGTACACTCCCCACTACTAATTTGACCCCAGAAGAGTACAGAACCTGCTCTTCTAGATTAGATTTTTGTGCATGCTTGAAGTGTGTCATTACCATGATAGAAATAAATAAATCAAGAATAGGATCAATAGGCTTCATAAACTGAAAGGCTGTGGGGTTAAAACAGGAAAATTCATGATAAAGGACAATTTTAAAAATTACATTCCTTATCAAGAATGCTGTTGAAATATCACAAATGTTAATGGAAATTGAGCTAACACTGATTGAAAAGATACTGTTGAAACAAATCCCGCTTCATCTGTATTGAACATACCGTTCTGTTAAAAAATTAATTTTTTGTTTCTACCATCTTTGAACATTTTGAGTTATTTTTCTGATGGAGTGCTTGAGTCCTTGAAACCTAGGTTACCATTTACATTAACTCAATAGCAGCCTGTTGTCACGTGCCTTTCGTGACCCTGCATTTCTGCATTTCTGTGACCCTGCATTTCTGTGGCACACCTTCTGCCTGCTGATGTTTGCTAGATTTAAGTATACAGGAAGTGCAAAACTTGCAATCCTGATATGGGGAAAGAAAAATAGAGCATCAGCAGATTTTACACACATTTAGATGTGTCTAGTCTGCCATGCCGTCTCCTAGCATGCAATTGGAGCATTTTTCAGCCACACAAGAGTAGCTGTTTTGGAGCTTTTCCAGAAGCTCAGCTTTGAGTCAAAGAGAGAAGTCTGCATTTACAAAGAACCATTCACAGCTGTCAGAAGTTAGCTGTCTGTGGGACTCAAAGTACAGCTGCAGTTTTTCCAGAATACTGACAACTTCTGTGGCAACCAGAGTCTTTCACTAGTACAGGGATTTCTGAAGCTTTATCAAAAAAATTGTCAATGCCCTGTGCCTGTATATTCCATTTCTGTGGTTTTGTTTCGCTTTTATTTTTTTGTATTCCACAATTTACTGAATTATTTTTCTTATGTCAGGAAATTATAAGATATGAACTTTTGAAATTATATGCTTATTATCTCCTGGGGTTTGGTGTTTTAAACTTCCAGAATGAACAGAAAGCATTAAAATCTGTATTTTTGTTTTTCTGAAACATGTACAATTGTATTTGTAGCCTTTATGAAGCAGCAGCAGCAGCAATATTTAAACTAAATAGGAGTCATGGGAATGTATCCTCCCAATTTTGCTATAGTCAGAAGTATATCCTCATTTTACTTCTGTAAGGATGGTATCTACAGCTCCATTTCTCCTGCAGATACCCTTAAGTGTTCTTCATTTTCAGTTCATATTGAATATTCAGAGAAACAAACATATTGAAATGTAATGCAGTATAAAGTGCAAATGCATTTCTCAGAAATGCAATAACCAGAAACAAAATGTTTGAGTTATACAACATTTTCTGACTTCTTTTTCTAATCCCCTTCTCTTTTTGTCTCCTTAAAAAGTTTGCATAATTATAGCAAGGAAATGAAAAACAATTGTGAACAGAAACCATACATTCTTATTTCTTCCATGAAGTACATATTACACATTAGAATAAGATAAAGCACTATAGGGTAAACACTAACATTTTTTTTTAATTATATCACAGAAGGTAATCTTAAAGAAAATTTAAATATGAAAACACAGAAGAAAAAACCTACAATGAAGCCAGAGATTCAATCGTAGATCTGACATGGGTCAAGAATTAAAATCAGAATAGAGCTTATGGCACGTATTTTACATCTAAAGCAGCTTCAACATTCTATTTTTGCTAAGTATTTTTTATTATTTTCTTTTCCCTTATGAGTAAATCTCATTGTTCTCAAGCTTTCATTTTATATCTGAAAATTTTAGATGTCAGTGCAGTGGGGCCTTACAAACCTAGCCAAGGAACCTTGCCTCAACTCTTTTTACTTTGTGTTACTTGGAAATAGCTGAAAGCCTTTGCCAGTTCATCCAGGGAATCGCTGTTAAAAAGAAGGGGAGTAAAAAGAGGGGATGACATTTTAAGAATCATGACTTCTCTTTTTTGTGTTATTCCTGACCCTGATCCACCTCACTTGGGTGTTCCGTATCATTTCTTACTTTATTACCTTATTGAGGCTGACCATGTAGTGTAGAAATGTAAAAGACTCCTGAGGAGCTGCAGTGAAAATCTCTGCAATCAGTCTGTCAAGCTGCTGTCCTGTGTGCAGCTCAGAAACCGACCCTTGTTCAGTGAGAGCATTTCTAGGTATTTCCAGTTTCTCTGAATACATTGATTTTATCTTTAAAAATCTCCTGAATTTCTGTTTTAATTTCCAGAAAAAAGAAAGAAAAGAAAAAACCAACTATATCCATGGAAAAGGAAATTACCTGTAAATACGTGCTGTCAGTAGTTTTGATCTTAAAGAAACTTTTTTTTTTGAGATCCATTTTTTCTGGGGTAATAAGCAGAAGCCACAGGCCAGTGATTTCAGATGTCTCTGTGAGTCTGATGGACAAGATTTCTTCAGGAAGAGTATCTTTTGGATTTGAACATGTTGCCATGTTTTGAGTAGTGTTGCCTTGCTATATTTGACTGTGCATCAGGATGCCACTCAGTGAAAATTACTTTCCCTCTGTGTTGCCATTACTTGTTCATTTATTAAGTAGGTTTGGTGGTTTGGTTAGTTTTATACTTTTACTATGGTTTTTCCTCTTCAGCATTTTTTGAAGCCAGATCCAAATCACCATATTTTAATTATTCACCATTATGAAGTCTCTCTAAGTATTGTAACGTATATAAATGGGTGAAGCAGCCTCCATGATGCTTAAAGAAATATTCAAAAAACACTGTTGAAAAAGGCTATGAAAGTCAGCATCCAAATCAAAAAAGATTTTAAAAATTTTATTTCAAAATCTATCTTAGTAAGTATATTTTCATCCCTGAAAGATGGAGGGAAAATCCATGTTGACAGATGTGTTTGTAGCTCTACCCTGTGGAGCCCAAGACAATCTTTAAACCAAACAGCACATTATTATTGTACTGCCATCATGTTGCCACAGGTTTCTAAGCAGCCTTGAGGCATTCACTTGCTAAGCCATTGGGAGCTCTTTATCTCATGAAATTTGACATGCCCATTTTGGGTAGAAAAGTACTCAAATGGAGTCATCTTTCATCATCTCAGGACATGAAAGTTGTCAAAAGACTTGGCTTCCAAGGGGGTTATGAAAGAGCAGATATTTTTTAATTGTTTGGATTCTATATTTCACTTTGGCCACTGTTTATGTAATAAAAGTGAAATGCTCAAGAAAAAAGCCATAAATCTTTACATGTTATTGCTGTTTCTCTGCGAAACCCACCCTTGTACTCTGTTTCCTAGCATAATAATAAACTGTCACTCAGTTACAGTTAATAGAAAATTTGACGGTAGAAACATTTTTTATTGATGTCTGATTAGTACAAGGAACTTGTTATAATTTTTTAATCTTTGAGCAATATTTTTATCCAGTTTCAAGAGTTAAATTTTATATGCATAAAGCAAATATTTGGAGTTGAACTGTTAAAACAGCTAAGATTTTTAGAATGGATATAAGTGGGATGAAGGAGAGAATTAGAAAGACCAAAAGTGACAAAAACTCATTGGCCAAAACAAAAACAATTTAATATGTGAAAGGAAACAGAACAAAGCAAAACAAATAATATAGAGGCAATTAATCACCACCTCCCCCTACCAGTCTGATGTCCAGCCAATTTCCAATGCAATGCCTGCCAGGGATAAAAAAACTATCCCTGCTTTAGACCTTTCCTTCTTTCTACTTTTTATTGCCTAGCATGGTGTTATATGGCCCTGAGTATCTCTTCTGTCCCTTTGAGTAACCTTCATGGCTGTGTCCCACACCTGCCTCTTGCCCACCCCTGGCCAGCTACCTGCAGGGATACAGAGGGTAAGAAACAGAGAATATCTCAGTGCTGTGCAGGCACTGTTCACCAGTTAAAACACAAGTGTGCTATCAGTTTAGATCACTAATCTGAAATGGCTCCCTGTGGGCTGCTGTGTAAAAGATTAACTCCATCCCAGCCAGGCTCATTACAATACATCAATTTTTTTTAAACATCAAAGTTTAGCTTCTTGAACTCTTTTTGTAAAAGAGATGATTGTAACTACTGTCAAGGACATGACATTAGACTAGGTGTATTCTCCTGGGTTGGTGTATGACAATTGTTAGTTTCCTAACTCGCAATTCCACAGAACTAATTGTGGGAAAGCAGTCTGGATGTTTAGGTTGTAAACTCTTTTAAGAAAATAAAATGCCAGGGAAAGAGTAAAAAATCAGCTACATTGTTCAAAATCAGTTGTAAAACAAAGTTTTAAATTATATTCTTTTGAGAGCAAGGAGTCATAGAGTTTCACCAAAATTTGCATAAGATTTGCCAAAGTGCAGGCAGAATAAATGCATTAAGAGAATCATAATAAGGAATGAAATTAGAAAATATTAATCAAAACATATACTCAGAAAGTTTTGTCTTTATTTCAATATATTCCTTTGGAAACTGGAAGATGGTGACTTCTAATAATTTATAGAGTATGTTTTAGCATGTATGTCCGTAAACAGATGAACAAATATGTATGAATGTATTAATATCTACATATAATCACACACATTTGAGCACAAATATATCACAAAATCATAGCATGGCTGTGAGGCAGGAGCTTCAACAGGTCACCTTGTCCACCTTCTCTGCTCAAGCAGGACTACCCAGAATAGATAATCCAAGAACATGTTCAGGTGGCTTTTGAATATGTCCAAGAGTGGAGACTCCACAACCTCTCTGGGCAACATACCTGTGCCTATAGCATGCATCTATAATTCTGTTACAAAGTTGTATCAAAGCAAAAACTGGGAACTCTGGAAAACAGCCAAACAAAAGATTATAAATTGGTTTTAAGTGTAAAATACCCGATTATCTCCACTGGATATAGTTAACATACATATATTATGTCCAAATTTTTATGTCAGTAGGAGGTTGTTCCATCAAATGCTAATTTAAATAATTTTGAGAGAGTAAAAATAATATAAAATTAGTAAAAATTAAAATTTTACTCACCTAGTGTTTGCATGTCTTTATGTATGAAAAAGACAAAGTCTTGTCTTTTCAGGGCTACATATAATGTATGTTGACTAATCTTTTTTTTTTTTTTTTAACCAGTCACAAAGCTACTTTTATACCCCTTTTCTCTTTCTGAAGATAAATAGTAAGGCTGATTTACACCTTTTCTTTTGTAATAATACAAGGACACTGCTTAATTTAAAATGCTATTTATTAATTTTTATAAGTTTATTGGTTATGGTCTTGAAAAGCATTTATGAAGACATTTACTTATCCTCATACTCTCATTTTCAGGTTATCTGTTATGATGTGACTAAAGACTAAAATGAATAAATGGTATTTTTCCATTGTGAAATTTAGGCTGATTTTAGAGGTTAGGGGTTTATTTAATGAAATACTTTTCAGAAATATTTTATCAGAGTCTACTATTTTCATTCCAATTTTACTTTTCACATGGCATTTGGAAAGACTTGATTGAGTTAATGATGATGTTCAAATCATAGAAACATAGACTCATAAAGTAGGTTAAGTTAAAGGGGACTTTTGGAGGTAATTTCTTTCAACTCACCCCTCAAAACAGGGCGAGGTTCTAACTATCAGATCTTATCAGTATTTTTGTAAATGTTGCTCTAGACACACTTATCAAGGGAGTAACAGAGTTTATTTATATCTATGAAGGAATTTCTGTTGACTTGACTTTCAATTAGCCTGGAGTAATTGATAAGAAATGTCTTTTGAGTTCCTTTGAATATCAGCTTGTACTAGCTTTGAATATTTGAGAATTTTATATAGGTTGGGCTGAATTTGGCTGGACATCAGGTGCAAACCCCTGTACTGCTGTAACTGCTGTATCAATCCTCATCCTCATCAGGACAGGGGAAGAAAAAAATATAACAAAAGGCTCACGAGTCGAGTTAGGGAGACTTCTCTCATCACTACCAACATGGGCAAAAGATACTTGCTTAGGGAAAATCAACTTAATTGTTTACCTATCAAATCAGAGTAGGGTAATGAGAAAGAAAACCAAACCTTAAAATATGTTCCCTCCAACTTCCCCTTCTTATTGGGTTCAACTTCACCTTTAAATTCCCTGTTCCTCTCCAGCTGCAGCTCTGGGGGATGGGGAACAGAGGATTGCAGTTGATTAATACTGTGTTGTCTCTGCTGCTCCTTCCTCCTCAATGTCTTCCCCTGTGGCACTGTGGAGTCCCACTCACAGGGGACAGTCCTTCACAAATGTCTCCAACATGTATCCTTCCCCTGAGCTATAGTTCTTCAGGAATGACTCCAGCATGGCTCCTTTCCTTAAGGTGCAGTTCTTCAGGACCAGACTGCTCCAGCGTGGGTTCCCCACAGGGTCACATGTCCCACCAAGAGCCTGGTCCTCTATGAGCTTCCCAAAGGATCACAGCCTCCTTCAGGCATCCACCTGTCTCAGCACGAGGCCCCTCAGAGACTGCAGGTTCCACGGAACTCCATGGGTTACAGAGGGACCGGTGCTTTAACAGGATCTTCACCACAGGCTGCTGGGGAATCCCTGCTCCACCATCTCCCCCACGTCCTTCTTTGCTGAGTTTGTGTCTATGGAGTAGCTTGTCTCATATATTCTCACTCCTCTCTCTGGCTTCTGTTGCACAGAAGGTTGTTTGTTTTTTCCTTCATAACCATGTTGTCACAGAGGGGTTACCATCGTTGCTGACTGGCTTGGCTTTGGACAACAACAAGTCCATCTTGGAGCTGGCTGGCACTGGTTTTATCTGGCATGGGGTAAGCTTCTGGCATCTTCACCCCCCTTATTCCCAAAACCTTGCCATACAAGCCTCATACAATGCATAATGTATTCCAGGTACAATATGCAGAGGGGCTGTAGGACAAATATATTTCTTAGCCTGTAATGCACCACTTCTGTGAGACCCAGTCCTACCTTCCCTGGAAATACCTGTACCAGAACTGTAATTAAGTCGAATGAAAGAGGCTTTTATTTCCAGCACTCCCCTTTCTGCACAGTGACAAAAATGTCATTTGTTTTAGGGTTTGTTTAGACAATAGAAAATTGCTTTTCCTGTCTCATGAAGTTCCTGCAATAATTCTCCAATTCTCCAATCTCCAAGTGTGTGAATTCACTTACTGGTGATAGAGAAGGACAGCTCTTAAATGTTGTTCACTTTATCCTAAAATACATTAGATAAGGTGCTAACACCCTATTTTCCAATGAGGAGAAAACATTCCTCTTTGTATTAACAAGAAATGTAACCAAGGTGGACCACACTATAAAGCCTAAATATAAATTATACAGCCTACATATAAAGACACATAAATTTCACTGAGATTATTCTTATCCAAAGAATAAAGTCCCCATTTTCTTGTCAATTTATTTTTCTGAAGAATGTCAGGTTTGTGGTCAAGGACACTGCTGTGTTGTAACACCTCCAGGTTATTTGAATTCTGCATGTTGTAGCAGTGGTATTGACCCTTTTCTCTCAATCTCTTTGTCTTCTTCTTGACAATAGATTTAGTACATGTAGTTTAGCCACATATTTTCACTTCTTATAAAATACATTTAAAGGGTGATATCAAGCTATTCCAGATTCTCTGTTCTTCAATGGGTTCTGAAAAAAAGGGGTAAAATTTGCATGTGATATTTCTTTTTTTTTTTTTTTTTCTATGTAAAACCTCTTCCTCTGTTGTAACAATACAAGTAAATGTTTTCTTTTGCTTGTGAACATGAAAACCTTTAGGGAATTGCTTATATTTTGGATTCTACTATTTATTTGACTACTTTATGTGTTTATTCTTTTGTAAAGGGTATCTTTCAGGTCAGATAATATGATAATATGATAATATTATATGATATCTATTTGATAGATACTAGTTTAATAATTAATTTTCTTCCTTAAAAAAAAGAAAAACCCAAAGCTTTTACGTCCCTAGTTTTCTGCAATCTTTTATTTCCAAGTGACTAATACTTGAAAAAGAACAAAATTATGTCTTTGGCCTACTGACTTATAAAATTAGCTTGATTTTTGAGAGGAAAAACCATGATCTCCATCATAATGATGGAATCCCATTTTTTCAGGGATAAAAAATGAAACAAACCAGTATGCTGAGTAATCTGTTTGGACTAAGACAATATAAAATAATGGTATAGTTAGCAATTTGTAAAAAATAACATAATAGAAATTAATAGTAACTATTTTATAAATAATTAAATAGTAAAATTCAAACACTGAACAGTTGTTATTCCATTCTTCAGCCTTAATAGTACTTTAGTTGGTTCTCTTGCTTTGTAAGTATTTCATGTAGGAAGGTAAAATGCCTACTATTTTTTATATTTATCAGCATTTGGCCTTATATTTAAAGCGTGTCCTGGGATTTATTTTAGCATGTATATATAGAATGTGTTGTGTATGGTTTGCCAATGTTATTTGCCTTGGTGTGTCTTATCTTGACACAATATTGTATGGTTTGTTTATTTCAGGAACACTGTAAAATATCTAGACTGTCATTTCCTTTAATTCTGAAATCCTTATATAAAATCATTCTGATCTACCCTCTTTAACATTTGGTGTGTTGGTAGCACTTTTATTATTCATAAGCTGCGTTAGTAAGGAACATCCTACAACACATTTAGCATTTTTGACATCTACTGAATGGAACTCAGACTAGTGCCAATACTGAAGCTTTTTCCCATTTGAAGAACTATTTAAATAAAATACAAACAAAACCCTGACAGTCTTAAAAGGCATATCTGTGTATAAAGTACTGTAGGAATATTTGCTCTCATTTGTAGTCATATATAATTTCAATCAGAGAATAGGCATATGTTACAGCAGCAGAAGTGCTTTGAACAAAAATTTCTGTGTTCATAATCAAATAGGGCATCCAAAAAATTAGCTCAACCATATAGTTATTCTATTAAAAGTATATGAATTATCTGTGGTCAAATCTTTACAGACACAAGAAAATTTGTAGAGGCAGTTGCCAAAAGATCTTAAGCACTGGAAAGTTGTAGTGAGTGAACACCAGCAGACAGCTAATGCTGCTTAGCCACTGCACCACACTGGGGCTGGGTGAGACCTGGAAGGGTTAAAATGATTGTTAGGATAATGTAACATAGACTGGTTTTTGTTGGTATCCGGCAGAAGGGACAGATCTTGAAGTGCAGAGTGTGAGCAACGTTCCTTCACTGTTGATGTCTTTGACATGGAGAATAAAGTAGTTAACAATGTAATGAGTTTTTTATAATGATGGTAATAGTAGCAAGAAGAAGAACAACAACAACAACTATGGGTGGTAACATGTATTATGTAGCCTAAGTGAAATCCAGCTGTTTTTTCAGAACAAACAAGCAAGCAAAGAAAAAAACCCTGACAGCAAAACCAAGTCAAACAAAAACCAGCAAAGTTGATACAGCAATTGTGGTCCAAAAGTAAATATCTCCATGAATAAAAAGAATTTTTTGTGATAGCATTATGTAATAAAAATAATAAATCAATACATTTGTGTTTTTCTAGACATCACTAGACAATGATGACATGTTTTCATATAAACCTTTTTTTGGAGAATAAAATCAAACGTTTAAGAACAGTGCACATGAGAATACAATTAAAAAGATTGCTGTTGCAAATAGAGAAAATTCTGAGAAAATTTGATTTTTATTTTTGTAAAAAAATCTAATTCCTGAAACAGAAATTTAAATATTTTAGAGTTCTAACTGATCTTGTATATCTGTAGAATCAAAATTCTTGATTAATGGCAAACTGCAAAAATTTCAGGATCATAGAAAAAACTATTATTTGCTAACCAAGATACCAGTCTTTCTTTGTTGCCATGGCAAACAGTGGCACTCACCATTGTACCCTTCTGTATTATCACCAGCTAGCTAGAGTGCTCCTTTCAGGACCTGCATCTGAGACTTTTTTTGATGAAGTCTGCTGCCTTGTACATTGGATAGTGCCATTGCAAGAGATATGGCTGATAGAGGCTGAAACCAGGATGGAACGATTTCCTTTCTCTAGCCATCAGCTGAGCAACTGTTTAGCTGGGAATTGGTTTAGCTGAGAAAAAGCAAGTCAGATTTATCTGTAGTTTAGTCCATATTAGGACAAGAGAGTCTCAGATTCTTGTCTTTGGACATTTTTTTTGGTCTTTCATTTAAGCCACAGGGAAACTGCAGTAATAACATTTTATGCGGTGATCAGAACTCTGTGGCTTTTACAGGGCTGGGACAAAATTTTAACTAGTCTGACTTCAACCTGAATGTTCAAAGAATCTTTTATACCATGTATGAAAAACAATTTAAATAAACATGTGTATCCATATAAAAAATAAATCAGTGCAGTCTAGAAAAAATTCTGCTAGCATTGTTCAGTTTGTACATAAAGGACTCTAAAATATGGTATTGGAAATAATTTTTTTTTTCTGATCCTACTGTGTCAACAGTGCTGCTTGGTAAACAGAAATTTTAATTAAGAATTAAATGTATGTTGAGAAATTATTATATTTTTTCTAGATTAGTTAAAGAATAATTGTGAAATTCCTTTATGATTCTGTACTTTAGGTAATTATTTATATCACAGAAAATCAGTGCCAACTGCACCAGTACATACCCTTGATGTTATTTGGCTACCATCTATCCTGCTTTCATAGTGATAGAGTTCTGAAATTTTGATCCAGTGTCACCAGTGCTTCTTGTAGATTGAAGTATGCTCTAGTAAACTGAAATCTCACAGATGTGAGACTCTTTCTAAGCCACTGATATCTGTGTTTTAATCTCTATACCTCTATCTAACCTCTGTACCCACTATACTTTTTATGTGTACAGTAATGTCTATTACATTCTTTACCAATTAAAGATTTTCAAGGTAGGTATGAACCAGTGATTCTTATCTCCATCTGTTCTTTCTGAAGAAATTTAATTTTTTCATGAATTAAGCTCAGGAACTTCACAGTAATATCTAATTATTTTGCATTTGTTTCTTTCTGTTGTGTTTTGGGTTTTTCCCCCCCGAATTACAAAAGCAAAATGATGCATACAGTAACTGAAAACAATTTATATTTAATTTCAATAGTTTAAATGTAAATTGCACAAGATCAAGGCTACACATTATTGCATCTTTTTTCTTCACAATTCTCTTATTTAGTAATTATGTTTGAAAAATAACTCAATATGAAACTTATGATCATAATTGATCATATGTAAGATCCAAATTGAAAAAAAATTAAGACAATGTAGGCAGCTTTTTTTAATACCAACAATAATTTTATATTCTATACCTCACAGAAAAAGCAAAGGTTTATGTGTTTAGGAGTTTGCATGATACACATTAATTTTATTGACATGTGGAATTCGGATGGGAAGATGTAGCTGGTTTATATTATATAAGTTTGCAGGCAGGATCAGCAGAAGCAACAGAGGAAGAACTGACTGCAGGCCCCAGTCCCTTTTTCCCTGTGCCATTGGGGGGAAGAGATAGGCAATTGGTGATAAAATTAAGCCTAAGAACAGGGAGGAGGGTGTTTGCAGATTTGGGTTTACTTCTCATTAGCCTACTCTGATTTTGTTGGCAATAAATTAAACTCATTTTCCCAAGCTGAGTCTGTTTTGCCTGTTACAGTAATTCATGAGTGATCTTTCCCTCTTCCTATCTTGACCCACAAACTTTTCATTATCTTCTCTCCCCCCTGCCCAGATCAGGACAGAAGTGATAGGACAGCTTTGGTGGGCACCTAGCATCAAGCCAAGGTCAAAAAACCAGGCTTCCCCATTTTTCTTCTTGGATAGTCCATCCTGTAGTGAAATTGTCAAGATTTAGGCTAAAATAAATTTTTATTTATGACAAGAACTTGTGGGGTTTTCCCCATCTTTTTTTTTTTCCATTTTAGGAAAGTAACCCACAGGATTTATAGATCCTATTGAAATAAATCAATAAAATGATGCAGTGAAAGACTAAAAAATCTCCTAGATGTGGCATTCCTTGACCACCCTTGACCACCCTTAATTTTCAATGTGATTTATAGCATGCAAAGAATTCAAGAGAGAGTCAAAAGGCAGTTGATCAGTACCATCAATAGTTACATGACCTAATTAAAGTATGTCAAAGGAGACAAAAATCTGAACTGGGAGAATGATTCCTAATACTTTGTTAATCAAGCCTTTCACAAAGTTAAAGAATTTACCATGTAGACATTTTAATCTGCAGAAACTGATCAAGTTCATGGGATAGCCTGAAATTACTTCTGAACTACTAATTTATATTTAAAAATTGCAATCTTCCAAATATACTAGGTAGTGCAGACTGTGTTCCTTGATTTTTCAACTCAGCTAACAAGTTGGCAACAGCTGTATTGTGATCTCAAAATCCTATTCACTGGGTTTGTATGCAGTTCTACAAACTCTTCCTATCAGTCTTTATTTACCCAGCATCAACATTTGCAATCCATTTTTGTGCTCTGTATTGCTAGTGAAGTTCCTTTGTTAAAATATTCAAAGCAAGTGGAACAAAAACATTGAAAACATGGTTAGAATTAATTAATTACTTTTTACGTGCACAATTTCACTCTTTCTCATTGTACTTCTTTTACTGGATGTATTTTATTTTATATGGTCATGTAAAATAAATATGAAGGCATTCAGCTGTCTTCAGGCAACATAATAGACCTTCTCTGAAATAAAATCTCCATCTAATTAAAAATAAGTATTTTCAAAAATCCTTTTGTTTTAATATAGCCTATCAGACATTTTCACATACCAGATAGGATGCCAGATAATTTCTCTAGAAAATAATTACATCCTACATCTTGGCCTAGTGCCTAATCTGAGCTCTTTATGGTCTCTTTTCAGAATTACCACATGCTAAACCCTGATTGCTTTATAGTCACTTGTGTCTGTCTTTCATTTCCTCTCAGATTTTAGAAAAGGATCAACATTTCAATGTCCTCTGTGAAACCAAGGCATAACCATGTGATTCAGCTTACTGGTTTTGTAGTATTTAATAGTATTTTAACACGTTTAGCATTAAAATTAAATATATATGTTCTTAACACTGTGTGTAATGCAGAAATAGTAGAATGAAGAACTATGTGTGAGACTGATGGAGGAAATTTTTGCCTTCACATTATCCCCTCACATCCAGCTTTCCTACTGCAGCACTGATGCTACTCATGCTGTCTGAGCAGCAGCTCAGCTGCTAACTCATGCCTTGATTTTGTGAGTGCAGTTCAATTAATTAAATATTTGAAAGCTCTAGGTTATCTAAGACAACTACATGGCACTTGCATATACAAGATCTGATTCGTAGGAGACTCTTGCCTTTCCAGACAGGAAGAACTATTCCTCAAGCACAGATGCCTGTGTAAGGCAAACAAAATACAGTTTGTGTAAAAGATGCTTCATGTGTCCGAAAGTCAGGGACAAGAAAGAAATAGAAAGGAAATTTTTTTCCCTATTTAAAAGAAAAAAGAAACACCAACCAACCAACCATTCAAAAATCCTGGATTGTTGTCCTCCTGTTTTTTCAAAGTTTTCACAGAAAAGAGGAGGCAGACTGATGGGTGAAGTATTATGAAGTAAAGGAGTTCCAGCTGTCCTGCCACTCCCTATTTGCATCACAGACACCTTTTCCTTGACTTGTAAGTAGAAGAATAAACAATCTCATTTTAGTAATGAAATAGAGAATTAAATATATGGCTCCAAACAAATTACTGTTCCATTTAGTTATGCCAGCTACTGAAAGTGCATGAGCCTTTTTTTTTTTTCCAATGATGCCATTTTGCAGTTTTGGTGGAAGTAGTCACACAAAATTAGATTTGCAGTATTCAGTAGCGAGAGTATCTCCTGGAGTTGTGAGACGTTGCTCACCCATCTATTAATTATACCTCTCCTTTCCAGGGAAGAATGCTGTAGTGGTGGTTTGAGGAGAGAAAATTTCCTTGTAAGAATGTAAGATCCCTTTACAAATCCCTCATTAGTCAGACTATTGGGCTGCGCTCATGGAAGAGCTCAGAGGTCCTCTCCTTCCATTGTGCAAATCTCAGAGGAGTTTTACACAAAACTAGTCTGCATGAAGACTTAGTTTCCAAGTTGGCTTTTGAACCACTTTTTTCTCAATCTCTTGACTACTTTGCAGCTGTTCTATTAGCAGCTGCCTAACCAGAACTTACCAGAGAGTTTTAAATTATATTTTCTGTAGAATTCCAATAGTGCAAGTCTATAAAAAAACCCTAAATAAATATTATATCACTACAATGCCTATAGAGATTAAAGGTAAGCACAAAGACTTGGAGCCCAAGAAAGAGAAGAAAAGACTGTAGCATAGGAAACAAATAAATAGATCTTTCATAATGCATACATTTTTAAATATTGTAACTTGTTACATAATCTAAAATTAACAATATAAAACTCCTGCCTCAAACAATTCCTAGAAGAAAAGATTAAAAAAAAGAAAATAAGAAAATTTAATGCAAATCCTGGAATAATATAATATATTATGAATCAAGCTATGGATATTAGTTTTGATATATACTATTACTATAACTTAGTGATGTGGTGAGTTTGCAAACATAATTTCATGATTGTAAATGTAATTTCATAACGTAATTTAGTATATTCTAAATATAATTAAGTAATTTAGATATGTACCACAATTTATCCAGCATAAAATTTGCAATGATACTGGATTATAATGACAGAAATTAAAAGAAACAAGGAAAAAAAGAGCTATTGAGTGCTATTGATTAATGAATCCCAGATATTCAGCTGTGAAGAAGCAGAGACTAGGAAAACAGCACACCTTTTTGATGTCTTGGATCTTCAGAAGCTGATAAAAAATAATAATAAAAAAAAGAAGAGAGAAAAGGTATTTGAACACAGCTATTTATGAATTTTATGAATTTGCAGTTGTATTTAAAATGCTTCTCTCCTGGTGTTCTTGTTCATTTGTTATGATGCAATCTAGATCCACAGAGTATCCAGCCATATTAAAATTTAGCCAAGTTATAAGAAAACAATAGATTTAAAATTAATTTATGTTCTGCGCAATAAAATAAAACAAACAAGCAAGGAATAAAAATGATTTTAGGAAGAGCAAAGATCTAAAGTTTGGAAGAGATTCATGTTTCCTAAAAGGGATATAATGGCCTATCAGGCTTCTGTTAAGAAAGATTAATTAAATTATATTACTCTGTGCAAGGGACACGGTAAGTAAAATTTAATAAAAATATTATTGTTCTTCCTTCCTTTCACCTACTGAACTTAAGAAAGGCAATAATATCTAATTTACAAGGTTCAGTCAAACTCACCTTTGCTATTGGGTGGTATTTATAGTCTCTCTCCATGACTCCTGTGCTTGTACAAATGTCTCTGATTCCCTAGGGTTGTGGAGTGGTCCAGATCACACACCACATTTTATTGAAATCCTTGCTGGGTAGGAAACAACTGCTTGAATTCACAATTTCACTTCAATAGCAGCTAAACATTCAGTAATGTTAGTTTATGGTGGGGTTGCCTTGAAAGGGAAGTCACTCAAAAATTGTCCGACACACCATTGCTCTGTTGGTAAAGAAACAAAAAGGCCCCATTGTGCTCTTTTCAAGTGAGAGAGTGTGTTGGGGAGGATGATGCAGGAAGGCCCTGCAGAGATGGTTTATTGGTGAAAGATTTTAAGAATGTAAAACCTGCAGAAGAGATAGAGTTAAAAGCAAAATTTGAGCTATAGAATGCGAAGCAGGAAGACGGTGATTAAGTTATCTGAAGACCAGGCCCCTGATGATTGAACAATACTGCTCCTCAGACAAAGGGATAAGGGGTTGGGCCCTGCCAGGTGATAGGGAAAAAAGGTGGGTTTGCCAGGTTTTTAGTATGGTAATATAATAGTTCTCATAGGCTGTATGTAAATTCTGTAGGTTTTGTATCCTGTACTGGTTGGTTGGTGCTAACCAGAGTATTCAGCATAGAAGGGGATAAATGGGATTGTAACAGGAAGTTCAGCCTCTTAAGACCACGCTTCAGCCAGTGCTGGTCAGGTTGGCTGTCCCCACAAGCAATAAACCACGTGTCCAAAGAGCATCCCTGTCTCCGGAAATCTCTCATCGAACCCCAGATAGATCCCAGCCTTTTCTAATAAGAGTGGTGGAAGTATTGAGCCTAAGCTGACATAGCTCAGCTGTGCACCTGCACTACTCACTGTAAACACTGTCAACCCACAGATGATTTTCAGTAGAGAGTTATTAATATCTGAAGAGTACCTTCACCAGTTAGCCAGCTATACTTTTCTAACTTGAAGTCATCATAAATTGAAATTTCTAATGTTGATTAGTTTAAAAAAAACTGGACACACATCTTTTAACATAATTTGTTTGCAAAAAGTCAATCTGAATGAAGAGTGAAGCAGCTTTTTAGACATAACTATCTGACCTATTCTCTGTTAATGTCACTGAGAGATTGGGTCTGCCTATTTTTATATATCTCCTCTCTTCTGTGCATTTATCCATAAGAGTGCATAAAATACAGTTATATTGGGATGTTACCTCTGCAAATGAGGGCAGGCTTGAACTCCAACAAGGTATTTAATTCTTAGAATTTTTGGGCTCTACCTTATCAAATAGCTTTCCCCTTTCTTTCATACATCGTAAACCACCCCCCCCCCAAAAAAAAAAAAAAGGATCAAACCCAGATATCCTAGTAAATATTTGATGTAAAACAACTGTATTTTGCAGTAATTTAATCACAGAATCGTTAAGGTTTGGTTTTTTTTTTCAAAATACAACATTTAAAGATACCATATTCAGATGTTTAAGTGCTAAAACTGTGCAAGATAAATGATGACAAAGATGCAAAGATGACATGATGTTTCATGTACACTAGGCAGCAACATAAGCAGTTGCTATAATATAGTTCTGTTGCCAAAGATAGCCTCTCTATGAATCTAATGAGACTTTAATTAGCTTCATAATCAAGCCTTGTTTTTGATGAGGCTTGTAATATGAATTAAACAGCATGATATTTTTGAAAGAATATGCATAATTTAATTTGATAATTTTCTTTATTAGGGGAATAGTAACCAAAAGTGCATTAGTAACTGGAAAATTCTGTTCTGTCATATTTGAATTTCTTTAATTCAGTTGGCATAAATTAATATATGCCATGTTGGTAGCAGCTTTAAATAAAGGATCTGGCTGTTACAGCTCTCACCTAACTGCACAGGCTACCTTTTGAGAGGGGAGGTTGTCACGCCTTTACTACTCTAGAGGTACTAAGCTATTCTACATTTTTGGTCAGTCCTACTACCTGGTAAGGATGAGGTTGCTTATATCTTACCTTGGCTTTTAGAAGGAAATCAGAAGTTCATGCTGCATTTTCACTTCATAGGAAAAAAAAGCTTTTCCACTGAGAGGTTTCTAAGATTGCTCAGAAAGTGAAATGACAGGATTTTTTCCTTTCCATTGATTATAAAGGAAAGATGTGTGTTATTGATGTATTTTCAGAAGGTAGAAGAATTAAAGTAATGCACCATCTGTGGTTAATTCTGTTTGGAATAATGTTTTAGTTTCAAGGGAAAAAAATCATAGCTTCTAATTAAAAGTATTATAAACATCCTGGGTAACCCAAAATGTTATTATATTACATATCAATTATTATTATCTCTACCTTATGTGTTAGTATCTTGTTAAGATCTTGTTTTCTTAGGCATCTCAGAAAAATTCATTCTGTATATAATAGAAAGGGGATCAGAATACATTGCTTTAAACTCCTCTATTCAATCAGTTAATGAAACAATGAAAGTAAGATTAAAGTAGTAGTCACTGGATTCCAAAATATTAGAGATAGAGCGACTTTCCCCTTTAAACCTGCAGAGCATTTAAATATATTTTATTCTTTAACAAAGCCTACAAGCCATAGCTTATAGGTTTTGTCTCCTGTGTTTATAATAGACAAAAATATGTTACATATTTATATAGTAGTGTGTGTGTGTGTGTGTGTGAGAGCACTGTATATAACTCTCTCTAGGTAGAATATAACTGGCAATAGTAACACAGAAATCTTAACAAATTTGACACCACATCCTTCCTATATATTCACATTCACACTTAAAAACAGTGCTGGGAATAACTCTGACAGTCCATTGCAAATACCTTACCCTGCAATTTTAACACAGAGCTGGCTGCTAATAGCTACAGTTCTGTCTCCATCCGTGTTCCTCCTGACCTCCTGCTCATTCCTTCTGTGAAGCAGGAAATGAGAAAAAAAAGGGGATGCAGTCTGTGTTCAAAGTCCAAGGCAATCCACAGGAGCTCTAGCAACTATTGTTACTGTGCAGAAGACTTGTTAGAAACTTTTTTGAACAGAGTGTGTACAAGTGACTGCCTTAGAGAGAATTTTTGATAGACAATCATGTGTCAATTTCTGTAGAATCCTCCTGACTATGGACGAGATCCATAGTCAGGAGGATTCTTCAGAATCCTCTGATCATCTATGGACGAGAAAGGAAGAAGGTTATTAAGGTAATAGATATACAAAGACCTTATTTAAATTCTTCTCTGTTGTCAGACTTCTTATATAAGGTTTTATGATCCAGCTCCTCTCTATATGGAGGTCCTTCTCTAGACCATTATTCCAAATCATCCTACATAACACATAGTTTCTGTAAAATCTTCCACTTACTGTACAGCCTGCCTGCTCAGAGGGACCTTGACTTCTGTTGAGAAGTCTTGTTGTACAGGCGACATGAGGTCTGCGTGGGGATGATGCCTGAAGACAACCAGCCTTTAGGAGAGTTCAAGAACCAGTATTAAGAAAGATGACACTGCTCTGTCTCCTTGTTAAAAGATCAGGGAATGAAAGTGCAGAAGCAGTACTACCCTCAAAACATATTGAATAAAGCACTGGGCATCATCAAAAGGCAAAATTTGTGCTCTGAAAATTCGAGGAAACCGATAGCTTTGACAAATAATACTTGTGTTGGAAGACTAAGTTTCCGATAGGAATGTTACACATGAACAATTAACAGCATTTCAGAGGGAAGAATGGACTATCATGAGTTCCATAATCACAGAATCATAGAGTGGTTGATGTTGGAAAGGACCTCTGGAGATAATAATTTCCAGCTCCCTGAAACAGTGCCACTTACAGCCAGTTGCCCAGGACCATATCTATACAGCTTTTTGATATCTCCAAGAATGGACACTCCACAAGCTCTCTGGAAACCTGCATGAATGTTCAGTCACTCTCAAGGTGAAAATGTGTTTCAGAGGGAATCTCTTCTGTTTCAGTTTATTCCCATTACCAGTGATCCTGTCATTAACCATCAGAGACTGGCTCCATCTTTGGGATCAGTATGGTTTAATACCTTCATCAACAGCATAGGCACTGGGATCTATGCATTCTCAGCAAGTTTGCAGATGACATCAAGCTGATTTGTGTCATTGACGCACTTGAGGGAAAGAATTCCATCCAGGGGGATCTGGATAAACTTGAGAAGTCGGCTTATATGAACCTCATGAGGCTTAACAACACCAAGTGCAAGGTCCTGCACCTGGGTTTGGGCAATCCCTCTTATCCATAGAGTGCAGGGGATGAAGGGATTCAGAGCAGTCCTGTGGAGAACGACTTGAGGCTACTTGTGGATGAAAACCTGGACATGAGCCAGCAATGTGTGCTTTCATCTCAAAAAGCCAACCGTATTGTGGACTGAGGCAAAAGAAGCCTGGCCAAGATGTCAGGGGAGGTGATTGTCCCCCTCTATGCCTCTCCATGAGACCCCACCTGGAGTACTGCATCCAGCTCTGGAGCCTCAGTACAAGCAAGACGGGGACCTATTGGAGCAGGTCCAGAGGAGAAACACAAAAATTATCAGAGATGGAAAATGTCTCCTGTGAAGAAAGACTGAGTTGGGGTTGTTCTTAACTGGATCCTGGATCCAGGAGAAGAGAAGGCTCTGGGAAGACCTTGCTGTGGCCTTTCAATATTTGAAGGGGTCTTATAAGAAAGAGTGGGACAGATTTTTCATGGGATCTGTAGTGATAAGACAAAGGATAATGGTTTTAAACTAAACAGGAGTAGATATGGGGATGAATGTCTTTATGGTGAGGGTGGTGAGTCACTGAAACAGCCTGACAACACAGACAGTGGTTGTCCTGTCCCTGGAAACACTGAAGGTTAAGTTGGATGGGGCTCTGAGCAATCTGGTCTAGTTGAAGATGTCTCTGCTCATTGCAGGGCATTTGGACTAGATGGCCTTTGCAATCCCTTCCAACCAAAACTGTTCTATGATTCCATGATATTCTTTGCAGTCTCCTTCAGTTATTTATATACATTTATGGGTGAGATCTCCCTGAGCCTTTCCTTTTTTAGGCTGAAGAGTCTCAGCTCCTTCACTTTGTTCATAACCTGCAGCCCTTTGTTGGACTTTCTCAGGTGTGTCTGTGTCTGCCTTGTTCTGAGGAGCTCAGACCTGGACACGGTATTCCAGACATGGTCTCAGCTATCTACTTCATAAACATAAGATAACTCGAAGATGTTTGTGTTTATAACAGTTATAGCAGGTCTAGATAAGCATTAAAAAAAAAAGGTAACATGAAAAGAAGACTTGTGTTGTTGCAACTCTCTTAGTGATACATAAGATCTCTGGAAAAATAATTTGCAATCCGTGCAGTACCTCTCGTGTTAAACATCAGAAAGAGTGGTATCTGCAGAGAAAAATATTATCATTAATGGGTGAAGAAGAAATAGTAAAAAAAAGGAATTAATTTGGCATAGGAACTTAAAAGTGTGAAAGAAATCACAGAGAAGGCTTCCTAAGCAGCTGCATGCTCCTCAGCTGTTAAAAGTTGAGTACCACTTCCCTAAATGAAAGTCAAGAATTATCTCCTTTGAATGGCCTCACTTATCATCAATTTCAGTTAGTACAAAAAGTCTGTAACCTCATCAAAATGTGATACTCTCATTAATGGACAAATACAGTACTCCAGATGATTGATTTTTCAAATATCCTCTACTCTTCTCAAAGGCAAACCAGTAACATGATATTCACAGATACAGACCAGCTGATTAGTTTATGGGCCTATTAGAAGTGAGATTAAATTATTATTTTCAAAGAATTGCGCTTGCTACTAAGTGGTATGTCTAGTAAAATACCTTAACTTTTTGAATACTGCACTGATTTGTGGATTCTACCGGAAAAGGTAAGAGGAATGATCTGCATTCAAGTCATTTTATGAAGAACTGTAATGGGGAAACAAGTGAATTATTAATGCTAAATTCAGAGTTTTTTGCCTAGGCAAACTTGCATTACAACAATCAGGAGTTTTGCCTACCCCCACCCCAAACGAGTGGGGCATGTGACCTTATTTCTTTTTTCTTTCCACACTGTACCTCTGTAAGAATATTCCCACTGAATTCAGAAAACATTTTATTTCTACTTTAAAAAAAAAAGAATCTGAACAAAAAAATCAGACAGGATGTGCTCAAAGTCTGGAGCAGCTGAGCTACATGATGCAAAGCTGTCATTTCCTACACTTCTACCACTCACATTTCAAGTGATCTGTATGCTGAGGCAACTGTTCTAAGCAAATGATATTGATTCAGCTTCAAGGATGACATGAAAACATCCAGATGGCATGCATGCTTTACATTATAAACATTGGATAAATCATAACTTAAATATTCAGAAAGGTGGTTACAGTATCTACTATGTCAGTAAATAGGAAAAAATAGATTGCCAATGGGTTTTCAAAATAGTCATATTATGACTTGTTTGAGAGACAGGGGTGTGTACCATAGTCTATAATTAAGATTTGAAATCTGTTCGGGTTCAGCTGAAGTAATTATTGCCCCTTTCTGAATCTAACGTTATTGAAATTAAATAAGAAGGAATCGGGAGGGGATTTTTTAATCAGCTGTCATACACATCTCCTGAACAAAGATCCTATGTAATGAATGAACTGAAAGTAATTTAGAAAGAAATTCTCTGAGGAGGAATTCTTTTATCATCTACAATTCATGATAGTAAAAGGGATGTATTATCTTATGCTACCTACCCATCCAGTAATTACATTCAAAGGACACTGAAGACTTGTCGTTCTGTGCAAAAGTCAAAACTTTTAAGTTCATTCAGTTGCAAAACCTGACATTTTGGAGAAGGTGGGGGAAATGGCCTGAATATAAATAGTTCATAAAGAAACTGATGCTTAAGAATAAACTCCTGTAGTAAGAAAACAACACTGGATGGTAGCAACCGAGGAAAAATAATTCACCGACCACAAATACTGAGGTGTGAGAACTGCAAAGAAATTTTAAAAAAAAGCTAAATGCGTCTTAATGTATATTTAATGTATATTAAATAGTGATAGTGATATTCTCATGCCAAAATTTGATTATTAGATACTGCAGTTAATGACAGTATAACCCATGCCTTCTATTAAGCTGAATGTCTTCTTAAGGCAAGATTATTTAGGCCTAAATGGAACACTTACAAATATTCTTCTGCAAATTCTATTTTATGTAATTGTCACTAAAATGATTAAAAGTCTTTTCTTTCCAGAGATTGATCAGTAATTAAAGATTAGTTTCAATGCAAAAATAATGATATATTGCAGTGGACAGACTTTTATAGTTCAATTTTCCATCAATCTTGTAAAATGGAACAATTTCCTGTTTTGACAATCATTTGACTAAGGCGCTTACTGTAACTACTTTTAAGTGCATAGTTGATGTTCAAATAAATAATTTATTTCCTCGAACACTCAATGCATTTTGAAGCAATATTTATTATGCACAGCATTAGGAAGACAGTTCAAGAAATTGTACTCATTTTGGATAAGCAGATTAATAGAATAAAATCTGATGGGATCATTTGTGTCTATATGGAGCATAAGCCAAAAGGATGTTCTGCCATAGGAGTTCTTACCCTTCCTGGTTCAATATTCGAAAAATACTATGATGACAAACACTTGAGAGCAGAAAGATAAAATCATAAAGTTGTTTAAGTTGGAAAAACCTTACTTAGTGCACTAAGATCACTAAACCTCACCCAGTATACTGAAGTCCAGCCTTTAGCCTCCTACTGCCATGCTTACCACTAAGCCATGTCCCCAAGTGACAACAGAACTAAAGCATTGTTTTGAACACTAGCATTCAAAACTTGAAACCCTCCCTCCTCTCTTCCCACCCCCCCCAAAATATACATGTATGCTAAATCTGGATAGTGAACTTTGGAGCTACTTGTTCATTAATGACTGAGTATGATAAGTCACTGAAAGTTGAAAAAAACCCTGAATGTTCAAGCAAGACATGTGAACCCGTTGCAGTGATGATCTTGTTTCCTTCTTCAACACAGGGAGAGAATCCTTCGTTGATAGTGTGGGTAGCAGCACAAATTTACCTTCTCCTTGGCTGCACTCTAATTTTAAGCAACTAAACCAGATATTGAATAGCTGGTCTTTGAATTTTATCCTCTTCTTCTCAATGTCCATCACAATATTTTGTTAAATCTGGCCAAAGAACATAGATTACAAGAGTGCTTATGGAATCAAGGATAAATAGGACATTTCTTGGTTTGCCTTCTCCTTGGAGTAACATTAGCTGATAAAAAATGAGTTGTTTAAAAGAATTCATAATTTTTGCATTTTCTTAGTAACACGACCGGAATTTTCCTGCTCTGGGGATTGCAAGCAGCATTACATTAAGTGTTCTGATCAAAGTATTTTACCAGGAGAAACAGTTTTTCTTACCTGTGGCTATAATCAGTGGATTTACCTATAAAACTGCAATTAAGGATTATGAATGCATCAGCATTATTCAGCTGAAGAATTAAGGAATCTCATGGGTGGAAGGAAGCCTACTTTTTTTAACTCAGGAGAAATAAATCATGGTAGTATTACATAAAAACAGTATCTCCTATTTAGAAGAATTAATGAATACTATTTTTTACTGTAGTAGAAAAAAAAGGTATATCATAGTAAAAAAATAAGAAATTAAAATAAATCCAAATGAAATAAATATCTGGAAATATTGAGTAGTAATAATTTATTCACTGTAAAGATAACATGAATGAATTTTACTGGATACTTTTTGTATTGCAATATTACCACGTAAGCTCTGTAGAGGAATTGTACAGTACATGCAATTGACATTTTAGATAAATCTTGACAGACTGACAATAAAAAGCATAATCGTGCTGCTACCTGCAGTATCTCATTTTCAGATCAATTATGCATTAACTACTCTCCAGTAGTAATTCTGGAGTTCCTGAGTCTTTCAGTGTTTCAATATTTTGTCCTTTTTTGTGATTTAACACCTCAACCATTCCATGTGATAGGAAACTCTTCTTTTAAAAAAATGCAAAAAACAACTTTCTCTATCAAAATGACAAAATAAATTTAATTTCTAAGAAAGTGTGTTTTTTTTAATTTTATGACGACTTACACAGATTATCCCTACCCTTTACTCTCAAGACTCAGTTTTGATGGAAGTCTTGCAACTGCCCCAGCTTTTGTCTTTTCCACCCAGCAAGCCTCATTTCCTTACTCCTACAATGAGTAACAATTTCTCATTATATTAACCAGTTTCTCAACCTAATTATAAAACAGTTCAGCTGAAGCTCCTGAATCTCCTAATTTCAGATGGAATTGATTTTTATTATATTTTAAAATTATATTTTGATAGTTCTTTTTGAAAGTCATAAATCAAGGTTACCTCAACAGCTCATTCTGTAGTATGAAACTAAGATTTATATTTGAAATTCAGTATTAGACTACAGAGAATAGACAATCGTTTTAATTATGTTATAATCATATACCATATAAATGTTAATATATAT
This sequence comes from Dicaeum eximium, assembly GCA_013396995.1. Taxonomy (NCBI): domain Eukaryota; kingdom Metazoa; phylum Chordata; class Aves; order Passeriformes; family Dicaeidae; genus Dicaeum; species Dicaeum eximium. The sequence continues at coordinate 4,317,686 of VWZP01009370.1, forward strand.
GTATACATTAATATTTTCTAATTGGATTACAAGATTTGAATTATTTTTTGACCATACTAAGAGAGCCTATTGCAAAGTGCATTAGTACCAGAAGCAACCTTGGCATGACAGTCTCTACTGAAGTAGGGAGAAGATGAGTAAATGAAAAAAAAAAATTACTTTTGAAAAGAAATAGGGTAAGAATTCTGGAGCTTTTTCTTTGTCTTTTCTTGTCCTTACTCCTGCAAAGAGGACCAAGTCCTTCATCTAGCTCAAAACAAAAATAAATTTCCCTTTATTACTGTATTTGTGATAATTATACAGATTTTATTTAGACCAATTTTAACTTGCATAACTCAGAATTAAGGAAGGATTCAATAGTTGTGAAGCTTGAACATCATTTGACCATGACAATAGCCACAGATTTAAATAGTCATGTCCTCTTTATTTCTGTCAGGATCACAGAATGGGAATAATGATAACTTTCCTACTTTTATTACAGAAATGTTGACCATGTTCAGCAAGTGCTTTTTACAGCATCTTTAAATATAGGGCTTTGATACAAGGCAGGAAGAGATTCTGTGCAATTCAGTCTGGTTATATGAAACACACAGCATTTTACACAAACAGTTCCAGACCACATATTAAATAAAACACAGAGTAAATTCCTTCCAGAACTATTATTTTGTTCTGGAGAGAAGGAGAAATTAATTTAATGTTCTTACTGTTCATACCTCAAAAATCTGACTTCAGAGGAAAGTAAGCTAAACATAGTGTTTTGATGATAACTTTGAAAACAAAATTATTTGGGGTCACATCTACTCTGAGCTTCTTAATTTTCACCAACGCAAAACCTACATATAGATGGAAATAACAGTGTTGCATTCCACTTCAGTCGGCAGTCTAAACAGCAGGATTTGCACTTTTATGCCAATAGTGTATGCCTTTGAGTTTCATTAACTTCCCTTGAGCTTCTGTGCAGAATTAATGGATTAGGAATTCATCTTCAAAAGCCTAAACTGTTCTGTCTACGCTGTTTCTTTCCTTGTACCATATTGCCTGAGCTGAGATAACCAGAAATTCCTGACCTACAGCTTCCTCCATGTAATCAGCCGTCAGGCTACTTGATTTAGAAATACTGGGTTCAGGATTTTTTGTTGTTGTTGTTTTTACCACCTCCTTTGTCTGCTATAGCTCATACCTGTAAATCTCATGGTCTCATTATAAGTCCCATCTTTTCCTGTGCAGCTTTAGAGAGGCTGGATGAAATACATTAACATGAGTGCTCTCTTCTGTGAGCATACATTTAGAGAGGCAGGTAAATCCAGTATGTGGCAAATGTATGGGTAATCTCATTTATGTCAGGGGTATAAGGGATTAGAATCCTTTGGATTGTATTATTTTAATTAAAAAAGAAATAATTGGCCACACATCATGTTAGATGGAGCCTAACAATTCTGTTAGCAAGTGCCAACCAGCCAAGATATTGTTATGCAAAGGATGAAACGTACTGGCTTCAATAATGTTTTCTACATGCATAGTGGGATGATCTAAATATTGGTGAATTTTTTTAGGCACATTTATTTCTCAAATAATAATAATAATAAACATTTAAAAATTCAAATAAATAAGTTTTTATGATAGCTAGAGATGCAGTTCATACTTTTTATTCTGCAAGAGCAATGTGTAATGAAGAACCAAACATATGCCTTTATAGTATTTGAATATTGAAAGCCAAATTATGAACTTCATTAAAGTTTCAGTTTCCCATTGCAGCTCTAATGGGCTGCTAAGAGTTTTCATTGCATTTATTTGAATTAAAATAATTATAAACAATAATAAACTTTCTGGTGAATCTAATCTATTATCACAAATATGGAGTAGGTGATTCCACACTTATCTGAAAAATATTAAAATTGAAGGGATTTCAATAGAATAGTATAGAAGTTTTCCAAAAGTTTAGTTCCAAACTACATTCTTGTTGGTCCTTAGCTGAAAAAGGTCCATCAGAGCAGGAAATTATCTTCACCTAATGCAGGATTTAGCCCAACAATTTCTTCCTCATTTAGTAAAGAAGCTAAAACTTTTTTTCTCCCTAAATTAAACTCTAATGCAAAATGGCATGTAAGTTTTGAACTTGCAAAATCCATGTAACATTGGTTTTCATGAAGCCTGCTTTCCTCTCTATAGGCAATATAATTTCAAAAAACTGAGATGAGAAAACTATGGATTTCTCTGGCCCTTTAATTTCCTATTTGAATTTTCTAATATATGCTAGCTTTTTAAAAAGTGAACAAGATCTAGGCATTGATCTATCCTTTTGAAAACAAGGCTATTAATTTATGTACTTGAATTGAAAGAAAAAATTATTATCATTCCACCTATTTCCTCAGACACTGAGATAAGAATTGAAATAGCTATAGAGCTGGTAAGAAAGCCTGAGAGTTGTCCTTTGATTCCTCCATCCTTGTGAGATTTTTTATCTAAAAGTCACAATTATTTGGGACCCTTTATTTTGAGCCTCATAGGAAGAACATTATATACTCCCTCAGCTAGCTCAAATGCTGCAATTAGCAATACAAATGGTTTCCTAAATTCTGTTGATGTCACTGCTGTGCTTGTCCTCATTTTCCTCATTTATAATTGGTTTCATGGTTCAGATTGGAAATACTTTTCTTTGATGTTTTCACAAGTGGGAAAAAATTATGTACCTTTTTGTGCCTATCTCAACAGAAGGTAAACAATTTTAATAGCCTGTGGGATAGCTAATTAGAGCTAATTGTGCCTTGATTGACCTATCTTGACAGTAAGCACCTTACAATACTTACTTTCTTCACAAAGTGAGGATTTGTTTGTACGAGAAACTTGTATATGCTCAACCTTAGAGGTAGAGTTGTTTGGCTGTGATCCTCTAAATTTGTTCATTTCTATTTCATGACTTCTTATCAGCTTGTGGCAAAACTCAAACTTGTCATTTGTGCCCTGCAACATATGCTTTCTTATTCTGTCTTCTGCAAAACCAGAAACTAGCACAGATTAAATCTCTAGTGAATAAATGTTTGAACACCATAGATAAACTGTTCTCTGTACAAACACAAAAAAAAAAACAAAAAAAGGGAGAAAGGAACCATGTATTCCCAAAATCCTAATGGCAATATAGGTTTCCATGCAAATAACTAAGATGTAATGATGAACTTTGGGTTATTATAATTGCCTTTTTGAAAAAAAAAAGAGTGGTGGGTCTGCCCACTGAATGCTAATGTACGAAAAAATTGTATACTTACAGAAGTTTTGAGTCCTTTTGGTTGATAAAAGATATTCAGAATTTGGAAAATTATGTGTGTCCTGCATGCAAGAAATAATCAATTAGAGTTTGCCTCTGTGTGAGGCCAGTTATATCCTGAGCCTCCAGGAAAATGCTTAAAGGCCTAGGAAGTGTTCATCTTTATATAATCTAATGCAGAAGATGAATTGCAGAAACAAGACCTTTGTAGTAGCAGTTCTGATACAAATTTTTTTTTTCTCAATATTATTAAGATTATTTTCTCAATATTATTATTTGAAAAATATTATCTTTCCTCAATGTGGCCTCCTACAGAAATGTCTAAAACCAGAGTGAATTCTGCAATGAATTGTTATGAAGGGGTGTTTGAGATTGCTTAAAAAGCCTGCTACTCGTTCACAGCAGGCTTTGACAGTGACCTGTGGGATTCTTGTCTATTAGGTACAATTTTACAAGAATTCATTCTTGTGTGATAAATGAGTCAAATGTAAAACATGTTTCTAGTTTTTAGGCAATTGTCAGTTTGAAAAACAGCCAAAAGAGAGCTTATTCACAGTGTTTGTGTCTCACTGTGCTGCACAGTTCTGTTCTTTGGCCTGATGGCTGGAAAATAGTACTTCTATATGTCATTATTAGTAAATTTTGTAAGTTAGCCTTTCGAAAATTTCATGCATAAGAAACATTCTTTTCCTGTTCTAGGAGGAGAAAAAAAACCTATACAAATTTTTGCCATAGTGCTTCTGCTATAGCACTTTCACATGAAAAATTAGCTAAAAATTATATGAGCCATTATCTGTTCTAGCAAATGACTACTCTGTAGCGTAGAAACTACAAATAATGTTGTTTTGATGCTTTGAGGAGAGAGCAAAAATAAAAACACAGAACACACCTGGACTATTCCATAGCCTTAAGAAATTTTAATAATTGGTACATTACCCTAGTAGTCTTAGAGACATCACTAGCTATGCTATATCCCCATGCCAAAATACTAGTGAGCTTGTATTTCTGAACTCTTTAAAAGTGATCACAATGTCAATAGTAAACTGAAAAAACTTCTTATCACTGCCTTAACCTGAAATGAGTGACTAGTTAAAAAGGCCAAATTTCCTTAAGAATTACCTCTCGTGGGCTGCTATTATGCAATATCATATTCTGAATCTTGAAAAAGTATAATTTGGAAATCGATTCCATATTCAATCTTTGTGTCAGCTGATCTTGTGGCACTTCAGTTGACATCAGCAATTCATGATTAAGAGAGAAGGAAATATATGGAAGTAAATAAGAATGTTATATTCAAGGAACAAAGCAAGAATAGAATATTCTCACTTATCTTGCACGTATTTCTAGATAGATTAGATAGATAGATAGATAGATAGATAGATAGATAGATAGATAGATAGATAGATAGATAGACAGATAGATTAGATAGATTAATTCAAGTTCTATACACTTCAAAATATTTCAGAAGGGTATTTAGAGAAAACCACTGTGAGAATAAGGCATGTAGTAAGGTTCTACTTTTGAAGTGTTTACAGAGTAGAGTACAGAAAAAAGTAATGATGGAAGCATTTACATGTTCACTGTTTATTTGCACGTGTGTATGTGTGAATAAAACATATATATATAAGAATTTGTGTAGTGAAATGTATGTACAGTGCAGATAAAATAATGTAATGTAATAGAGTATCATAATAATCATAATATAATACTTGTTTTCCTGCTGTAAAAGGAATAACATTAAAACTTTTATAGAAAGAGTTCTTAAGGCTTTTTAAGTAAACCTGAAAGTTAACTTCACCAAGCTTTTTTAAAAAGAATGTTCTGTCCTGTGGGTTCTGTGTGAAGATGCAGAGCAATCTCAATTGATTTTTCTCTTGCTTTTATTCCTGTTGTCTTGACATCCTTTATTAGCTGTTTGTGGTATTATACATGCCTCTGTGTTAGATTAAGGGATATTCTGTGATGATTATTTTCTCTAAGTTAACAAAAAAAAAAAAAAAGTGGAAAATAGGAATAAAGACCACTTGCTTTTATTTCAAATAAAAAGGAAAACTGGCAAAGGAGTCACAGCTCTGTTCTTATGTTATGTCACTAGAACTTCTAAGGACAGCTCTTTGAAGAAGGGAGAGAGGAAAGAAGGGAAGGAGGGAAGGGGGAAGGAGGGAAGGGGGAAGAAGGGAAGGGAACATGAAGAGGATAATGAGAAATGCTATAACTAATCACAAAAGAGTTATTTGTTACAAATTAATAAATAGGATTAAATCAAATTTAAAAATGAAAATAACTTTGGTTTATGTAAAGAACATAAAATGTAACTACCTAGACTACCAATTGGATTTTGTAAATAATTCCTTCCCACACTATGCTAGAAAAAAAGACTATTTTTTAAAAGGACAATAAATATTACAATACATTATGAGAATAAACACTCATAAACTGAAAGTTCAAAGATTATCAAATAAGCTTTAAGAGTATAAATCAGAATAACTAGTAAAATGCTAAAGGAAAAATATTTTTGGTGTGACACAACCTGAAACTTACTAAAATAGGACAGGACAATTTAGTTATATCTATGCCATATCTTTCTAATTTCATGAGGACATTTGATTTTAAATGGACTGTAGGAAATCAGATGCCTTAATATTGGCATCTAATACAATTTAGGATAACCTGGGGTATCTTGATTACCACCTGCCCATTCAGAAATATTCAGGTTTACTGTAGGTCTTGTGCAATATCTATAATATGTCCTAGGGCATGGCAAATACAATTGGGCCCTGTGTTTAGGCAATTAAACCCTAGATTTTGAAATGCCCACCCTTCCTTAGGCACTTGAAGTGGGATTCAGTCTCTCAGCTCATTAATCTTAGCTAGATTTCTTCTTCCACATTCTAGTCAGTAGGCAGAAGCACTTCCAAACAATTCCTGAAAGAGGTGAATCCCTAAGAGAGGTGCAATGCCAGATGCCAGAATGTCTCCATTGATTATACAGCTGGCTAACCCTAACAGCTGGCTCAGAATATGAGTATGACTCAATTTTCTCCTAATTTTAGATATCTACGTGCACATTCAGCATTTTGATTTTCATTTAGTCACTGGATTTCCAGTCATTAGGACTTCATTCAGTTGCCCAAGCTTATATATCTACTGTGTGAAGAGGTCTCTTGGGCGTGCTATGGCATTTATTTCAGTCCTCCTAGAAAACTTTGATTAGTTAGGATGTTTCACATGGGGCAAGGCTCCTACCTGTGAGCAAAGAATTGAGTTTACCTGAGTCTTTGGATTCTACAAAGCTACTAATTTACTGTGAGTCTGTAATTTACCTGCCTAAACTTACTCCCCCTTAGAAGTTCTGCAATATCTGAGACATCAGCATAGGACAGATGAGACACAGAACAGACAGGAGAACTACATCCTTCTGACGTGGCAGTGGAAGATCACAAAGGGTATGGTAGGGCATCTCAATTCACAGGTGGTATTTATCTTTAGGCAAAGGAATCCCATACTGTATGACTGAATTTTGGCTGACTAAAGTTAGCTGAGAAGAGTTTAATTATCATAGCTATGTGCTCTGTGTTTGGATAGAAGTGTCCTGGCTAGAATATCTGTAATAGACAAGCTAAGTGAAGTCAGCTATGTCTCTGATAATAAATTAAATTTGTTCAGAGCAGATCTTTGTTTCTCTCACCATGGATTGGTCTGCACATAAACTACTAAACTGTCTCCTGAGCAAGGGATGTGTATGAAGAATATCTGTTTAAAAAGGTCCTTAGTTTATGATAAATTTCATAAAATCATAGAAGATCTTAAGTTAGAAGGACTATGAAAGATTTTCTAGCCTTGCTCCCAGCTCATCACAGGACTACCTAAAAAAAAACTCTTATGACTAAGAGCATGGTCCAGATGCTCCTTGGGCTCTGACATTCTTGTTACCATGACAAACCTCTTCCCTGGGAAGCCTGTTGTAGTGATGACCACCCTCCTAGGGAGGAATCTTTTCTTAATTTCAAATGTCAAATCTGAACCTCCTCTGAGACAGCTTAATTTCTTTGTGTCCTATCACCAATGACCAAAGAAAGTAGATCAGGAAACTGTAGTCTGTGATGAGGTCAGCCCTCAGCCTTCTCTTTCTGAAGCTGAACAAGCCAAGTGACATTACTTGCTGCTCATAATTCTTTCCCTTGAGGCCTTTCAACAACTTGATCATTTTCCTCTGGGCATGCTGTAGTACTTTGATGTCCTTCTTGCATTGTGATGCCCAAAACTGCACACAGGACTTGAGGTGAGGCCGCACCAGTGCCGAGCAGATCAGTGCAGTCACCTCCTTTGTCCAGCTCGTGATGCTGTGCCTGATGCACCCCAGGATATAGCTGTCCCTTGTCCTAGGAGACCTAGGTGGCCCAAAAAATGTGTGTATTATATTCCATATTTTCTGTACATCATCTGCAACCTGTTATAGCGTCTCTTAAAGACTCTGCAACCTAGGAAACAGAACTGGAGTGTTTTACCCTGGTTCAAGGAAAGGAGGGGCCTGGGGTCCCCTTGGGGTCACCTCACATGGGATCATATCTATGCTGTGCTCAGCAGGACTGTTTCTTCCCCCCAGCAACACAGCAGTGACTCAGAACTGCAGCACAAGCACCGTGTTTATATAAATACTGTTGCTCACATCGCATATTATCTAAATTTTTCATTGAATACTACCTTTGCTGACCATAAGATAAAAAGCTGTGAATCATTTCAATGCATGCATTATGAAATACAATATATTAAACAATGTCATTTACAGAGTTGTGGAAATACTGAGAATTGTAATGACTTCCAAATGTTTTGCGTATATATAAACTAGTTCAGATTGCTTAATGCTTAGAATTTGCCAGGATCTAAGTCATATAAAAACAGTGATATAGGATTTAGATAAATCAAACAAAATGGTACCAAGTCATAGGGATGGAGGGGAGCACCTAGCACCTCAAAAATACCCACCAACAGTGGTCCCTCCCAAATCCCAACAACCAAAAAACCCAAGTATGGTTTAGTACCACCAAAAGCATTGCAACACACTTCAGTGAATGATATAGACAGATGCTAAAGCTTTCTCCAAATCAGAAGTATTATCCTGAGCATGAAATGCATGATGTTATGAAGTAGCATGGCAGTTGCTACAGTTTGAAAGGATTAGTTAATAGAAATGTTTATGCTGAATTAGTGGATTAAGGACATTTTCTTTCTTGATACTAAATGCAAACTTAATTCAGTCTAATGGTGGTCAGAGGCAGCTTCTTGATAGTCTCCTTTCTTTCAGTGAAAGGTCTTCATGACGTTCATTACTTGAAGTCCTCACATAGAGCTACCTGTACTGCATTGCAATAAAAATCACTAGAAGCTACATTGTTTTAAATAAAAACATATAGCAGGATAAGAAATCCTGTGAGATTACCAAAAAGAATACTTTGCTTGTATGAATGATCAGCTCAGTGGAGAAGTATATTTGTAAGGTGCATCCCTGCAGTGTACCTGGCAAACTCACTTCATGAGAAATAAAGGAGAGAAAGGACTGTCAAAATTTAAATCTTAAAATATATTACCAAAAGAGTTAATAAGATCTCTGTCAGTAAGATATTACAGTGTGCTTCTTGCACTGTTAGATTTTATGCAAATTAATTTCCTGTATCCTAAAATTAGCCTTACTATTTTGGGCATGACTTTTGGGTAAATGTGCTAAAGTATTAGGGGAAAGATTGATAGCTGTTGTGTTATATATGGTATATGTGATAAATAATTATACCAAAAAAGCAGACTGTAAAATTTATCAAAAAGAATGCATTCCAGATTTAAAATGTAGCCTTGTTTTCTGAAATTTAACAAAGAAATTTAGCAAATGAATTGTATTTTAATTCCACTTAATGAAATTAACAACAATATTGATGCCTTAAAGACCTAGAAACAAAACAACACACTTTCAAGACAGTATGAGTATAGGGGGCAACATAAAAGCTGGTCTTCAATTGTAGGCCTCCAGGGGCAGATATGGAAAAATGCCCACCTCACATAGGGCAAATACAGTTTTACAAATTTAGCAAATTAGCATAATTGACAAGAATTTCCAATTAGAAGCACAAATAATAAGGTAATTCCTCCCTTGCTTTGTCCTCTTCTAGAGCCCCCTTTTCTTGCTACCTGCTATAATAGCTGTACTTTCTTTAAGAGAAAGTGTCTTGAGAAACAAGGTCTGTTTTAACCTTAGTTCCCAGAAGCATTAAGATAGGATAGGAAGGAGACTTTTGGTATATGTTTTGTCTTTCTGTCTATCAGGGTAGGAAAAATGCTGGAGGTAGCTACAAACTATATAAGAGTACAACAATAGTCTGAAGAGTTACCAATATATATAGCAAAAATAATTTTGGCATCAATATTTGTAGCAGAGTACAGAAAAGCAGCCAGTTTGTACATATTATTTGATTCAATAGAGAGTAAAACCAGCCTCTGAAATAATTTTCTGGAAGATGGTTTGATAACCTTATATGTCAAACCATTTTGCTAATCTAACCAAAATTCCTGTTTAAGATAGGCCAAAAAGTTTTGATCATTGATTCCTTCAATAAGGAAATTGGTTTTCCTGTGTAGATTGACATTCTTTGTGAAAATAACTAACTGGCCACACTACAAAAATGACAAGTGTCATTAGGGATTTGTGAGTGGTTTGATTTAATGCTGAACTATGATGTTAGACAGCTATTCTGCCTATACTTCAGAAATGTTGGTTTTAAGGCATCCCAATTAAAATGATTCTGTCAAGTCTATTCCCAAACTCCTCAGTTTCCCTCTCTTGGCTTTAAAATCTTCAGATTTTTGCTGGCTTCCAAGCAGGTGACAGATTCATAATCTTGTTTTTACCTCCATATGCTCATGTAATTTTTATCTCACCTGCCTAGAAGCAGGGGCAGGTGAGAGGGGATGTATTCTTTCCTAGGTTCTCACAGTGCCTATTTCACTCTACCTGACAGCTACCTTGCACATCTAGACCTGGATATCCTTTCCTGCTCTCCGTGGAAAATGCAAAATTACATATCTACAAAAGATGTGGGAGAGATGGCAAACATGATTAAATCTAAGTGACTGGAGAATTAGGATACTGAAAAAGGTAACCCAGTTCTTAGTATTTCCTTAGATTAGTTTTTTGGGGCGGCTTATACTCACATTTCCTGCAGTGCTATTGTCTTTACCTGCTACGATGGTTTTGTCTTTCAAATTCCTCAAGATATACACCTTAGGACACTCCTGCATTTAATTTTTTTTATTAATCTCTGACCCCCTGTGCTTTTCCAAATGTTCTTAATCAAGCAATTCTAAACTAATGACCTTTTGTTCAGAGTGCTAACCAATGCCATTCCTTTGTAAAGCAGATTGTCTTACCACTATTAAAATTAATAAAATAATAAAAGACAATGCATCTACAGTTACATGTTCATAGAGGCCTGTCAGTTCCTGTAATACAATGTATTTAACAAGACTGCATTTATTAAACTGGAAAAAAATATACAGACTTTTTTCTGTCTTCCAGATTATTTTGCAATGTTACAGGAAATATTCTTCATTTATCCAGCTGGTATCAGCAGGAAATCCAAGAACACTAATGAATAATTAATGGAAATGAAGCAGTTGAAGCAGGTATAGCATTAAAATCAATAATTGAAATTATTTATGGACGTCTAGATAGGAATGTATGGGTAATTTTAATAACACTGTCACATTTGATACACTAAATATATAAACTATGTGGCACTGCTTCTCTGACAATGGTGTTAAAAGATGGAAAGAGCAACAGTGTTGACTATATGTCTCAGACACTTTCAAAACTTCAGAGCTCTAATCAAAATACATGGACTTACATTGAGACATGGATGCATCTACACAGGCAAACAAGCTTGAGCATTCATCCCCTTATCATTGACCCTGATTGAACATTAATTTTCTTCCTGATTTCTTAGCTAACCACCCCTTCCCAAAATAACTCTTTTAAGAATAAAGCATGAGTACATTAATGGGGAGTCCATGGTTGCCCTCGAAAGGGGAGGAAAATGGACCCCCTTCATTCTTTTCTGTCCCCCAATACTTAAGCTTTGCTCAAGCAGGTCTTCAAAGTGTTCTTCCTCAAGGGAAGGCTACACCACATGGCACAGAGCAATATGCATGCTGAATTTTGAACTAAAGAAGTGATGTCTCTATTGGACCTCCACACAAAGTCCTTAATTTCTTTTGAACACTTTGAGCTGAAAGTCACACTTAAACACAAAGGCAATGTGTTCCTCTAGTACATTACCACTGAGCACCAGGATTAGACTCAGAATCAAGTGTTATGTGTTTGGAACAAGCCAGCCCTTGAGTAGAGAGGAAGCAAGCCAGATGGCATCCTGCTGCCCTGGAGCCATTTAGCTCCACAGACACAGCACTGCTGTTGCTAATTACAAGCCAAGGGCTTTGCACCAACTGGGCCAAGGCTCGTCAGGCTGCACTGGAGCTCCTCTTGACCTGCCTGGAGCACTTTTTAGCATGTTTGACTGTAATGACAATTTTCTAATGACCAAGTACTTATTACCTCATTCATTTCACTTTGCTCATCTTTGTAAAATTTTTGTGGCATAACCCCAATATTTATATGAATAGTAATAGTAATGTATTGATGACTTATGTGGATAAAAATATTCACTGTTGACTTAAAACTGTATTTTGGATGCAAATATTTCTGTCGGTATGACAGAAAGGGCCTTGCAAATGGAGCCCTGGGATGCAGGGTAAGAGGTTATGGTATGGGACAATGACAAAAAGGACACAGGATTACACTGGAGACCTCAGTACTACAAACCATGTATGAATGCAACAAACATACACCCTATGAAGAACTACATAGCAAATTCAAGACCAATAACAACAGAATAGCTGACCTTCCCATCTTGCATCAAACATCCTGACTACAGAGATACAGATATAATATTCTTATATAGTAGGAGTTTTCCAGCATAACTTTTCTTATTTACTGTGAATAATTTTTATTTGCCTTATGCTCAGTAACAGGTATCTTAATCAGTAGTACAGTAGTTACTCCACAAATTCCCTGGCTGTAAAATCAAGCTGTAAATATCCAAGAATACCATAGCCCTTTTTTGTAGCAGAAAAAATGCATTTGTGTGAACTGTTTTCAAATACTAAAGTATTCAGACCTACTTTATCCATGCAATTCAAATAACTCAGCATGAGAGATGAAGAAGGCATTTGTTATCTATGCTAGCTTTTTTTAAGTACACAGCCTGCTGGAATAAAAATCACAATCACAAAAATCACAGCACAGAACAACACTGGGTTCAGAAATGCATTATGGCATCTTTCTTTATTGGTATAATGAAGAAGTGATGGATTTATGTTTGAGAGAACTAATCAAAGTCTTTTTTATTTACAGATGAGTATTTGGTAATAAACCATTAAAGAAACCTGGGATCAACAGGTGGATAATTATTGTGGAGTGACAAACCATTTGGAAGCCATTTATTATCCCCTATAAAATCTGTAAACAGTATTTGTGACAGATTATGAACTGACAGTAGATATACTACTACAGAAAATCCAAGCAGCATTTTTGGATAATAGCAAAGTCCATCAAAAAAAAAAAAAGAAAAAAAATTACTGTATATTTTTCAAAGATGAGATCTGATGAAGGTTGTATAACTTGAATGCTAGCAGCTAGCAGCTGAGCATTTCCTCCTCATCTGTAAAGTGCTTTCCAGGACCATTTCAAATCAGCAAAGGCTCCAGCATGACCTATTAAGGCCAGATGTGAGCTTGAAGGCTAGTGCTTTGCACTAATAAAAATTATAATAATTTGCAAAATAAAGATTAGGTGGCAGAAATACAATTAGGAATTACCAAGAAATGGATAAACTAAAATATACACAAAATTAATCCCATAGTTTAACTCCAAAGGCATATTGGACACAGCAAATTCCTAAGCTGGTAGGTGTTCCTTAGATTGTATGGTTTATGTTGTGTAATATTTTAACTCTGACAAAAAGTGCTGAGCTTTGGATCTAAATCAGACATACATTTTGTTATGGACTTCTAATCACTAAAAATATTTCTGGCTTTTTTTTTTTTTTTTTTTTTAAACCCTCTTTTTAAAAAAAAAAAAANCATACTTTAAAAGAAAATAAAGCAGATATTAACATCATACCATTGTTCAGATGTGCTGAAATTTTCAGATTGTTTCTGAAATATTTCAGCTTTTTTCCTAGTCTTTGTTTTAAAAAATCTATTTATTTTATTTACTTAGATTTATAGCACAGTGAGAGAAAAGATGCATACTTCCCTTTACATTATCAAACTAATCTTAAGGTGGGACTATTTCCACAAATTTTTGCTATTTCAGCGTGACCTCTGTTGTCAGAGAAAACAGTGTAAAAGTGTGACATGTCACACTTCTCATAGCTATCAAGAGCTGAATTTGACATAGCACTCTATTTCAGTTTCCTGAATGTGAAATATGAATAAGAACATTTACTAACTTTAAAGAAGGTGTTAAATATAAATCAGTAGTTTCTTGCCTGATCAGATATTGTACCTGAAAGTCCTGGGAATAGTCCTTGTGATTCCTTTCTTACTGATTAACCAGTTTAAACATCTGTGACAACACTTAGCCTTGTATTTTCTAGCTATTCCTTAATTGTAATGAATTCTTATGTATCACATTGCCTGAAAAAGATACATAAATTACATTAATTAGGGTGATATAAGTCTATTGTTTATTAATTTTTTAGTAACCTCTTATGGGCTAAAAAGGCATAAATTTCACATGTATGAATTTGTACCTATGTAATACTGAGTCAGATAGTCCATCAACCTCACTTAATTACACTTTAAATGAATTTTGTACTAGCACTGAGATGAGACACCTGGGTCTGTAACTCTTCAGATGTTCTTTTTTTCAGGAATTAAAGTAAAAAGCAGAATACCACCCTAAGAACCTAAGAATAGCACCCCTAAGAATGGGAAATTTCACACTGTAACAATGGTAACAAAATGAACAAACAAAGAGAAAAAACAGCCCCAGACATCTTTGTTTCAGTCATAAAATCATAGGATGCATAGAATCATAGAATGTTCTGCACTTTTAAAGATAAATTAAAGAAGGGACTTTTAAAGATAGTTTAGTTCTAATCCCCACTGCCATGGGCAAGAACTCTTCCCATGAGACCAGCTTGCTCAAGATTGTCTTCAAACTGGTTTTAAATACTTCCAGGGACAGGACACTTACTACTTCTCTGGGCAACCCATTCCTGCATCCAATTACCCTCACAGTAAAGATTTTTTTCCTAATATCTAATCTACATCTACCCTCTTTCAGTCTAAAGCCATTAGGTCTTTTCCTGTCACTAGATGTCCTTGTAATAAGTCCCTCCCCAGCATTCTCATAGGCCACTTTTAAGTACTGATTTGTGCTTTGTGAAGCCATGTCAGCTGTCCCAAATCGCCTCCTCATTTTCCATGTGTCATAGCAGAGTTTCCTGGAGAATCTGCTCCATGATCTTGCTGGTCACAGAGTTGAGAATGACTGGACTTGTGTTCCTCAGGTCCTTTTTTTCCCTCTTCTAAGAGCAAGAGTGATGTTTCCCCTTTTCTGCCACACCTTCTCACACGATGGCTAGTGGCTTAGCCTCTTTGCAAGTTCCTGGTTTGTCTGCTGTTTCTGGGTAGTCCATCAACTAGAACAACTGACCAGGTTTGTCCCTGATCATTGTTTGTTAACACTAATTGGCCAGGGTTTATGTCTCTCTGTGTTTTGTCTCCCTCCCTTTCCTTATCCTCCCAACTGAAAAAAATGAACACCTTCACAACCTACATATCCTTCCCAATTTGTGTGATTGATCAGGTTTGCTCTCTTCACCATCTACATTACTGTACACTGGTCAGGTTTCTCTCTGTATGTTCCTGTTTTATGGTTTGACCGGGTACCATTAGAGGAGCAGGCACTCTCCTTACACTTACTCTTATAAAAAGCACCTTTATTCAGGGTGCAGATACCTTCCTATTGACCTGATATAATTGCTGAGTGCCCACAAAATTCTCCATTTCCTCCATCTCCAAGTTTTTGATTCTGTCATCTTTTGGCAACACTCTACTCTTAGTTCAGGAGTGAAGAACAATTTGATTCTTCAGCTACACTTCTATTCCACTGCAGCAGTGGTATGAGGAAGTGATTTCTGAGTATCCCAAAAGCTGTCATCTGAGTTTTACATGGCAGAAAAAACAAATCATCATTTCCCTTGTACCTTTTGTGGAAGACTACACTATTTTAACAGGTAAGAGAAGCCTTTGCTTGCTCTGCTGAATTACATCTATTGGCAAAATGTTTTAAAGGAAAAAAAAAGAAAGCAAAAAATATTACATTACTTCTTTTGAGATGCTGGACTTATAAACTTTAAAATATATATTTGTTTTTCCATTTCTGTTTTTGAATCTTAGTCTTCTGGTCTCAGAAAAAAAATAAGCTACACTTACAAAGTAGTCAGTGATATTAGGAAATATTACTTTGCTTGTCTAAGAACTTATATGTTAATTTAACCTTTAGTCAATGGTTTTCAAATGTACTGACTAAATGAAATTAGCTGTCAAATTATTTTTCTGATATTTAATATGTCCTCAGTAACTTATGATCTTTTTCTGGTCCAGAGCTCCTGCTTATGAGTTATACCTATACAAACATTCAGAATTATTATGTAGTCAAAATATTACACAAATTTCCTGAAAATGACTCCAGCTAAGGTGTGGGCCAACCAGCTCTGTTGCTTTTAAAAGGTCACACATTCAATAGAGAAAACTCAAATAATAACAGGGTTTGTTCACCACTCAAGTTCATAAAAGACATAGACTATTTGAGCCCTTTAGCAAGTAATTTCAACTCTAAGGCAAAATGATCTTAGGGCAGGTCTCTTGCCTAAAAGCTCTTGACTCTTGCTTCTCTAAAAAATTGTTTAAAACACAAACTCATATGCGTTGAGAAATCCTGTGGTAAGTTTTAAGATGACTTTAAGGTATTAATGCAATTACAAAAACATATTTAGTTTCATATTTTCTATTTTGCTTGTTTGTGTTTCAACTACAGAAGCCTAATAGCATCACCAGCCAGTGGTGAACATAGTAACTAATTCCTTACAGTTCTGTATCATCAATTTTTAGTTTAGCTTTGGTCTGGCATTTTAGATTTCTGGACTAGCAGAGCACTGCAACCTTAGTTGTCTATTGGAAAGAATGGTTTTACCTCCTAAAATTATTTATGAGGCAAAAAAATTACTTCAGAGATTCAGCCTATGTTTAATATTTGGGATTTGGTTTCCATCAAACATGTTTCCTGGAGAAATGCCATTCAGGATTTAATTTGCTTTAAAGACTAAAGGCATAGGGCCAAACTATTTACTGAGGGCCAATTCATGCACATCCAGGCCTCCTAAATATCCATTCAATTGCATTACTCTCCCACTTCCTGGAATAGTTTAATCTTTTTTTGTAAGTGCAATGATGAAAGAGGTGCTGTGGCACAAAGAAGCACAAATGAGGGCCAGGATGAACAACGTTTTGATACAGGGATAGGAAGAAAACCACATTTAAACAACATAATCCAGGCGGTTGCCAAGAAGAACTGGAACAGATTCAGTCAATGTCAAAAAAACCCAAAATTCAGAATGCATTTATAATTTAAATTTATATACATAATTTTTAATATGCAATTTAGACCACTAGTGTGTCCTAAAGAGCACTGAGAATCTTCAGGGTCCCTTTAAGAACAAACAGAAGTGTCCCAAATATATGAGTATTTCAGCACAGCAAACTGCCCTAATACAATATAAGCAAAACAAAAATGGAAGCAACCCAGCTGACCTTCCCCTCAGAATGTTACTTTCTCATATCATTCCCTACCTATTTACAGGCTAGGGAGGGAGTTCTAAATCTAGACAAACAGTAGCTGTTGAGATAGATGGGTCCCTAAGGGCAGGGAAGCAAACAATGCATATGTAAAACATAAAGAAAACAAACATCCTATCTCTCCATGGTTTGAAGTTCCTGCCCCAGAAATGGGACCTGCTGTTAAACAATGGAATTTCTAACTACATGAGCTCTAACGTCTTGTTTTCTTTCATAAGGCTCAGCTTGTTTTCTTTATCTCCTGGATAGCAGAGAAACACTAAATCTGGGATGTTTTCCTAGTGTCTGTTTACATGAGTGCTTAATTATACGTGAAATACATGGACACTCATTGACTACAGTGGCCATATTCACAAATTTATGAATATTTACTGCTCATTGTTATGTCCTCCATCCCTCTGGAGGTCGGTTCCAAATGCTGCTTTCAAGCTGTCCCTCCCAGACAAATTAATCCCATCCCAAGATGTTTCTAGCTTCCAGCTTTCTATAATTTTATTATGTCTCCTTTTGTTGGGGAAGAGGAATTAGTTAATTTTTCAAGCTTGCCTAATTAAGAGCATAAAATCTGAAACATTATTGTCATAGAAATTGGCCCTTGTGGCCATTTCTACAATGATTGTTGGGTGTCTAGCTTGTATTTAGGAGACTCAGCTCTTTCTGAAATCAGTAACTGTTTAAGAAAAAGCTGTTTTCCACATTTCAAACTAAAAGAATCAAGAAAACATTTAGGTGCTTAACTCATAAACTGTAATTGACTTCTCACGTTTGCTCTCAGGAAAGTTTATTTTCTTCAGAAAAAGGCATGGTTGCTGTGTGAACAACTACTGGGGAAACCAATTTCCCTATATAAGTTCAATTTCATAGGGTTTAGAGGAGAAAATGTAATTTTTTAACTAACCATCATGTGCCTATAACAGATGAATAATGGAGGTAAATTATTTTTATTATTTCCTTATAGATGTGAATCTGTTCACTTAAGAATGACCTTCATTTACTACTTTTGAAGAGAAAACAGATGGAATCAGTAGAGTAAGTCATATTCAGATATACATTTAAGTGGGTAGACAGAAAATTGAATGCAATACAAGACAGGAGAAAGGAAAATTATGGGGAAAAATTGTAAGCTATTACAAGGTTCTGAAGGCAAGGAATCAGGAAAAGCTGGGATTAAAAGAAATGTGACATACATAAGATGATAGGGAGGAGGAAAATATAAAAGGCTGGGTTCAAAGTTTTTATTCATACTAATTTTCAGATTTTGTATCATTAAATTTTGGAGTTTTCACCTCTTAAAAACCACAAAAGTATCCTCTCATTTGACATTGTCCTTCTAAGTATCTGCATACTTTATTCTTGCTTACTAAAAATATTAATAAATAATGTTCAGTAATATCTGACTATTGAACTTCTTAAATTATTCATAAATGACATGTAAAGAGACTTTTGTTTTAATTCTTGCATCAGGGCAGGGTTTCCTTCTTTGTGTAACTATCAAAATCCTTTCTTATTGAAACACGTGTCCAAAGCTAATGTACTAAATGTACTACAGATTTTTTGCTTTGCTAGATTTGTGATTGTATTCACCTTTTAGAAATCAAAAAATTCATGTCTGTGGTGTTCCACCATGCATATTAACATAATCAGTGATATGCTTCTTTAATGCTGTGTTCATATTGAAAAAACATGAACAGGAACCTTGTGCTAATTAGACACACGAAAAATCCAGTGAGATGCAAACTGTTAGACTTAATGGTACCTCAGATTACACATTTTAATCAAAACTGTGAAGTTAATACATAATGCTAATGATACCACAGAAATGAATTCAAATAGATATATTGTAACATAGTACTAGGCTTAAGTGCATTTCTCTTTAGAGGTTTCTAATCTACAGCCTAATTATCTAATTAGTAACAAGTATTTCTAATTTTTTAAACTTTTAATGAGAAATCTTGGCAGGCTGAATACTATTTTCTTTTTTAGCAGAAAATATATGAAATATAATTGCTACTTGTAAGCTGTACTATATCTATTTCAACTTATACCATGATTTGTCAGGAAAATATTTTAAAGCCTATATTTGGCAGTAAAAGGCAATGAATCCATAACTTTTCTGTGAGGTTTAAAACTTCAGAGGGTGCTAAGGAAAAGGTGCAGGCAGCCTCAGTATCTTTCTGGACATATTTTGATGCCATGCCAGCATTGAATAAAAATGTTCATGCCCCTGTCTATTCCTACTGACCATGAATGCCAAGGTTTGAGAAGAAAAAATAAGATAACTTTAGCTTATGGATTTTGTGCTTCCTACTCTAGTGCATCATGGACTCTGGGTCATGTGTGGTAATGATAAGAGAATCATTACACATTCATCTGGACCCATTTTTAAAATCTTTACCCATGTACATGGTGTCCCATCCTTTGAAATAAGTGGAACTGTTATTGTTCTGTTCAGTAAGAAAGAGCCTTGTGGCATAGAAAAAAAAAACAGGTAAGAAAGCTTTTCAAGAAAATAAATTACTGTTGTATATGTGATTCTCTTGTATCTCTTACTACCCGAGAAGTACAATTGACAGTTTGCATCAGGAAACAGAACAGTTTTGAAAAAAGGTCTCTTTTGGTTTCTTGGTAACTTCAGGATAAAATTCTGCTACTCAAAGGAAGACACTACAGCAGGACACACAAATTTATTATCACCACACACCTAGCCTAGGAATTATTAACATTTTAGAATAGCTTTTTAGTTTAGGCAACTTCTCTTTTAAGACTGAATTCCTGAAAAAACAAAGCCCAATCTTATCCTTTCTCCTAGACTTATTTCTGCCCACTCTTTCAAACTTGGTAACTCTACACTGTGTACAAAGGGTTCACTGATTTCCTCCCTGCACTTCAGCTCTTCTAAGAGTGATTTCAGTGTGACTGGTCATGCATTGGAAGAATCACACTTCTCTTCAGTAATGAAGTATAGATCTGTCTGTCAATGTCCAGCTCAAAATGAGCTTCTGAAAAAGTTTCCTCTTTGAAGATTTTCCTCATCTTAGTTACTCAGGAAAACGAATATAATTCTCTTTTTCCACAATTAAGCTGAATGAAACACTGGGAAGAAGGCTTAGCTCATAAGGAAGGATAGTGAAATTGTCTAATTTTTGTAAGGGATTTTTGCCAAAATAATTCTTAGGAACTTTACACAGACTTTGCACATATACTTTTTATGTTGCCAATCTTGCATCATAATCTTCTTATAAACAAAAAGCAACAAACCAGATATACAAAGCAAATAATTCACTGTTAGTAGGATTCATATTTTTCAGTCTTATGATCCCAATAACCTAGTTAATACAGAAAAATCTTAATAATTATGCATTTCAAGCCTGTAACCAATAAATACCTTTCCAGTAATTGACCCCTTTCTCTGGAAAAAATGCCAAATTTGTCTATTTTGGTGGACCAAAGCCTTTTAGAATATGTTAATATTGTCTACCTGCAATAAAAAAGGAAGAACTGAAAAAAGTTAAAAAGTCCTCAAAGTAAATGTTTGGTTCAACTTAGAAATATTTTATATCTAGCAGCAAAATTCCCCCACTTAAAATTGATATGCTAAGTATAAAAGATGGCCCTACTGTAAAAACTAAAGGAAGTATTAAATATTTTTACTGATATTACTTTGTCATGCTTGAATGGTGTTTACATCATTCATTGGCTGCAAACTCTTTGGTTTAGCTCTCTGTTTGATTGTCGAATCATTCTGCCTTTCATCTTAATTAATTTCTAAGAAAATCGTGTTGTCATTTCTGGGTATGATGAAGAGGTCAGAGCAAAAGTCCCTCACTGGGATCTCACTTCTCCTGGATTTCAGAGATCTTTGTAGTGGTGTCTTGCACAAGTAAATTTGGAAGTAAATCACAAAGGCAAAAATCCTAATCAGACAGCGCTGTTTCAGAACGTGCGTTGCTCTTGTTTCTTGATCAACACAGGGGTGCTGAACTCTGGTGTTTTGTTTTGGTTTTATTTAGATCGCTTTCTAGCGAGTGAATTACAGGGAACAGATAATGACACCAATAAGGTAGATTAGAAGGAAAGCATATTTTTAAATGCACTTAATAAATGACTCATAAAAATGCTAAACCACAGATGTCAAATTACTCTGACTGTACAATCTCAGATACTTTCTGGCAAAATTTTCCATTCAGTCAGTGCTCTATATTCCACAGTATTGTGAGTAGTGCTGGTGAAAACAAATTGAATACAGGCAGTTTCTTTCTTTTTCCCAAAAAAAGACCATGAGAAGATCTGAAGCCAGTTAAATCCAAACCAAATCTTTTAAAACCAGTAAAATATAGCTCAGAGAAGTTGCTTGTGGGACTAAGGGTTTTCATAGCTTTAGGTATTATTTGCAAAATTTTCACATTTGTGGTTTAAAATGGGTGTCCTTGACAGCACATTTTAAAAGATGCATATTTAAATAGAATATTTTGAATATATAAATTATATATGAAAATATTAGAAATAAAAATATAATATTTTGAATACTCAGATTTTTGACTGATGTAAACCAAGTTGATGGGATTATGGCAGTTAAAAGAGTGAGAGAAATTGGTCAGGGAGACTTGACTTATCTTCTATCCTTTGGTTCAGGGTCTGTGACACTTTTAGCCCCAGTCACATACAAGCAAACGCAGTGATAACAGTGCATATTATTCTCCCTCAGGATTGTGGAACTTCATTAATAATGCCAGCCAACATTGTTTTCAGGGTCAAGTCATGTCTCAGTTTTCAAATCTCCAAGACCAAGGTACTGTAAAGATATATGAAAACCCCATCTTGCTTGTTCATGAACACTCAGAAGCTTATCATTTGTCAAAAAGTGATCTTTCTTGCTGAGGCTCTGTCTCTCTCTTTTATTAAATACAACTCTTCATCCTCAAGTGCTGCAGCTCTATCTGCCTTTTTGACAGAACAGTTTTCTGAAACTTCTGAAATTTTCAGAGTTTAGCTTCCATGGGCATTTTCTTATGCTTCAGCTACCTGAGGCTTGGTGCTGTATTATATAATGTAGATCCCAAACTCCAAGCTCCTTGTAATTTTCCTAGATTTAAGAAAAATCTTAAATTTGTTTAATTATACCCTCATTAAGAAAGAAAAGAAAAAAAAGAGATAATTCTTTAGTTCAAAAAGTAGATTTTAATTTATTTTTCTAAAGAATGTTGCCAATAAAACAAGTCAGTAAATTAAGAGTTCAGCACTGTATCAAAAAATAAAAACATAGAATCATTAGGGCTGAAAATGACTTCTAAGATCATTGAGTTCAATCGTTAATTCAGCATCAAAATCTTCCCCATTAAACCGTGTATCCATGTGCTGCATCCCCAAGCCTTTTGAACATTTCCAGGGATGGTGGTTGTTAAACCACCCACAGGGGGCCTAAGCCATTAATCCTCAGCCATTAATCTGCCCAGATCCAGATCACTCTGTAGAACTTTCTTACCCTCCAGAAGATCCTGTTGAACTTTATGTCATCTTCAAACTCTCTGAGGGTGCACTCAGTCCCCTCATCCAGATCATCAATAAAGATATTAAACAGAATTGGCCCACAAACTGTGTCCTGGGAAACACAACTTACGACCATACATCAGCTGTATTTAACTCCATTCAAATCCATTCACAGAAAGAGTAAACTAAATTATAATATTGTTGCAATTAAGGAAACTCTAGGAATGTTTTTGTAAAATACATACTAAAAATTTGAAGGCCTTGAAACTAAAAATAATTTATCAAAATATAAAACCCAACTTTTTTTTTTTTTCTTTCTTTTGATTTGATGATGAAAGATTCACATTTTCCAAGGAATATTTCTATAAAAAATGCAGGACAGTAAATCTTTCTAGCTCAGTAAACAGTCTTAGACTTTATTGAGTTCTCTGACATAAGCCTACCTTTAATTTCTATGTATGTTTTTAGATAGTGAGGGTGACTTAGCATTTCTGGATTAGTTTAACAGCTTGCTACTCAATTATTTTCAGTCTAATTTCATTTCATTTTGCTGACCTTTACATTTGCTTTAATTACTTTATTTGGTGTGTGAAACTGAGAAATAAAACATCTTGGTAAGTCTTAGACTTGGCAAACTTAACTTTGTGGTTCCAAGCAAGTAATTTAACTTCTCTCATTTAACAATTTGTTAAATGGAGAGATAAAATCAAAGTTTACCTAGTTAAGGACAGTATTGGGCTTCCATGGCCAGGTTGTGCTAGCAGTGGGACTACAGAGGTGGCTTCTGTGAGAAGGTGCCAGAAGCTTCCTTCATGTCTGTCAGAACCAATGCTGGCTCCAGGACAGACCTGCTGCTGTCCAAGGCCATCAGAGATAATACTTGAAGTAATTGTGTCCAGAGAAGAGAGAAGTTGAAGTGAAAACTCTGCAGACACCAAGGTCAGAGCAGAAGGAGGGGCAGGAGGTGCTGCAGGTGGCAGAGCTGAGATTCCCCTGCAGCCCCTGGTGCAGACCATGGTGAAGCAGATGTGCTCCTGCAGCCCGTGGAGGATCACAGGGATGCAGAGATCCACTCTCAGCCTGCCAAGGAGACTGTGCCAGAGCACGTGGATGCCCAAAAGAAGACTGTGAACCTGTGGGAAGCCCATGCTGTAGCAGGTTCCTGGAAGGGACTTAAAGAACTGGAAGGTTCCTGGAAGGGACTGAAAGACCCACTTGGGGACCCACACTTGAGCAGGCTTTCTTTGAAGGACTGTACTCCTTGGAAAGGGACGCATATTGGAGCAGTTCATGAAGAGCTGTAGCCTTTGGGAAAGATCCCTGCTGGAGCAGGGCAAGAACTCCTCTCCCTGAGCAGCAGACAAAATAACATGTGATGAACTGACTGCAAACCACCATTTCCCCATCTCCTTGTACCACTGGGAGGGAGGAGATAGAGGCTGGAAATGAGGGACGGGTTCAGGGAAGGTGTTTTTAATATTTGTTTCACTTCTCATTATCCTACTCTCATTTTGACTGGTAATAAATTCAATTGATATCCCCAAGTCAAGTCTGTTTAGCCTGTAGTAGTAATTGATGAGTGATCTTTCTCTGTCTCAACTCATAAGCCTTTACATCTATTTTTTCTTCCCTGTCCAGTTGTAAAAGGGAGTGATAGACAGCTTGGGTGCATACCTGGCATCCAGCCAGGGTCAACCTACCATAGACAGTTTCATAAATTATCTGTATAAGGGTTTGTAAAGTCATTGGACTGTAGGATGATGAATGATGTGCAAATAAGACACAAGTCCTTTTATAAATTAAACACCAGTTGAAAAGTATAAAATAAATAAAAGTTATGGTTAGTAATTCAGGGTGATTTCCAGCAGTGTTATGTATGCTATTTCAATCAAAAAGTCAGAGTATGAGGAGATTTACAACAAGGTATTCATTCTAAAGCTGCTCTGACTAATCTCACAACTCCATTTTTTTTTCTTCCTACTACATTCAGAAAGACTCTGAATGGCCAATCTTCCCTCTTAGTCATCAAAATCTCTAATTTAACCAAGTACTTAATTCATAACCTTTCAAGCATGTCCACTCTTTTCTGTTCTAAGTAATGTCTTAATTTTGCCACCACACTAAGCTCCCTTTCAACTTCCCAGCCTCCTGGATGCCATCCTCAACTACCTAGTACCACTGTGCCATCCTGTTTTTATACCCTGCCCCAAAGTTTCTGTGTTCATGAACCTCATCTTTCTTGCCCTCCAAATCCTGTAAATAGCATAGTCCACTCCCCCACTTTCTACATAATTTAAAAATGCGTCATGCTCCTATGACTACTGCTGCTGTTCTCCCAATGATCATGGAAACTTGCTTTTCTTCCCTATCTTCCTTACTCCCTACTTGGCCAGGAGCACAGACTTGGCTGCTGTGGGAGGGATTTACCCTAACAAGACATTTGCCAAAATCTACTTGGATGCAAGCAGAAACTGAGATCCAAGAACAAAAAGGGCAAAAAGACAGACTTGCCAAGAAACTCTGTTGGTTGTTCTTTTTTTTACTTACATGACTTGGAGAAGGGAACAAACTTGTAATTTTTCCAGTTGGACAAATCTGAAGGTGATGGTACAGACTTGCAGAAGGATTTGAAAATGTTACACGAGTAACATCTGCTGATGGATCAGCAGATGAAATTCAGTGTTGATAAGTGCAAGGTACTATGCCTGAGGGAAAATATGACAGAAAGTTAGCTGCTACTTCTTGTATAAGTGATCCTGAAGCTACTGTTGGCAGTTCTCTAAAAATTTCAACTCAGTGTTCAACATCAGAGAGACGAACAATATATTAAATAGCTATATATACTATACATAATTAAGAATTATAATTATATCATAAATATTATTATACAATAATTAACATATGGCTTGCAAGCAGTTTCACTGCTGTGTGCAGTTCTTTTGAGCTGTATTTTCATCATTATAAAAGACTTTAAAAGAAACATAAAATATTTTCTATCACAATTATTTCCTACTTTGGGGCACGGGGAGGTTAGCATTTCAATTTATGAAAATAAGTTAGGTCTGGGACACTTTAGCAGAGAGAGTTAAAATCATGAATTAAAGGAACAAGTGCATAGTGATTATTTCTCATTATCCAGAAAACATAATACCTAATGAAATTATCCAGCAACCGATAAACTGTTTTACTCACAAACATAGAAGTACTTTTGTGTATAATTAGCTATGATAATTTATAATAGGAATATGGCTTTGGAACACATTTATCTTGGCAATATATAGTCATAGGCTGGCTTTGGAATGATAACCCATGGAAGATTTATATAGTATATGCCCTATTTCCTATATAATTAAATTAAACATCTGCCACTGAGTAGTGTCAGAAGAATTTGAAGAATTTAAAAATGCTCCAGGGTCTTGCAAGTACTGCTGCTGCTCTCCTACTGATCACACAAAAGATACATTAGCTTAAAAAAAAAACAAACCCAAAACCCAAAAAACCCCACAGCCATCCCCCTTCCCTCTCCCGCCTGCCCCCTCAAAGATTATTTCTTTATTTCTTTTATTTCTTCCCATTTGCCTCGCAGTGCTTGCTATAATCCCACTTGACAGATCCAATATAAGAAATTGCATAATAGATCTGCAGACCTATGGAAATTAAGTTAATAATTTGATGTGTATTTTTTACAGTGCTGGTGTATTGGTGTTAAGTATTTTTTTGCTGAATTTTGTTAGTTATTGCACACTTGGTTTTGCTACCAGCCCAAATTGGACCTAGTTACTAGCCCATTTATATTTTCCACAGTCAGAATGTGCCATGAAATCTATTTCAAAGAAAGAAGCAAAATCATGTAAATCTTTGATGCTTGCCACAGCTCCCCCAGCCAAAAGAAGAGAGAAATTCCATCAACAAAGAGAAACTCTATCAAAAAAGGAAAAAAAAATCCTTACTGGTCCATAACTAGACTATTAACTGAAAATCTCCTGGAAAGTAACAAGATCTTATCAATTTTTTTTTAAATTAAAGAAATAAGAAGAAGGATTCCTGAAAAAGTATATGTTTTTTACACTACACACATCATTTTTCTAAAATTACAATGTAGTTTACTTTTGAAACCATAAAATTATATTGTGAATGGTAACGTTCATGTGTAAGGATGAAGCTGATATGAAACATCAAAGCAATAACTCTGTGTTATGATGCACAAAATAGCCAGAACAAAGTAGTAAATGTCAATTGATAAATCAGAGTCACAGACTATGGCTTTGCATCAGGTTTTGCAAATGTTTGGTTTCATAAGCAAAGTACTGTTTCTACGAAAATGGGTGTAAGTCTTTCCAATTACATCAACAGACATTGAATTAAGCCTCAGGTCTGAATGTTTTAAGTATGTCATAATTCAGAGGTGGAATACATTTGTGGTTTCTGTGACTCAGTTTCACATCTAATCTTTAGGTGTTTCTCTATAGGAGACTATGATGATATAAATAAAATTTAGAAGTCTAAATATATATAAATATATTACAGATACAAATAAATGTGAGGAATAATCCAGGTAAGAATCAGTAAGAATGCTGTATTATCGTTATGTCAAATGAATATATATTTTTCATAGCTATTTATCACAATTTTTTTTTATAACTGCTAGAATTTCTGTATCAAGAAATTGACATTCTATGAAGGAAAGATCACTGCAAACATAAGCATACCTTTTAACTTTATATGTTGAAATAAAAATGGCTTCCTAGGCAACCTTTCTTTTTCTAGATGAAAATTAGCCTTTTTAATGTATTGTTTTCCCCCCTCTTATATCTAAAGGATCAAATTAAGACAAAACTTGCATTTTCCTAATTTATTTAGGAAATTACTTCATTTAGGGAAAATTTGACTGTTAACAGAAAAAAAAGAAAAAAGAGAGGAAGAAAAATAGGAGAGAGCATGAGAGAGAAAGAATGAGAGAGAGAAAGCAGGTCTTTGAGTGAAATAAAACGGGTAAGTTTCAGAGATAACTAGTTTATGCTGTGTGGCTGCTAAGAAAGCAGTGGGGATTTAGAGATTCAGAGGAAAAGGAGAAGGATACCGTAGTGCAGTCAGGTTTAGTGAGCTGTATAATCTACTTAAAAGTTTGATTAGAAATTCTGTTGTATCTGGACAGAAGGCAGACTGCCTCGTAGACAAGAAGGAAAGCAATGGGTTCTTAAACTTTTGTGTGGCAGCACTCCCATTGTTGTCTCTTTTTATTAATGACACAGAGGCAACCATGATAACTCTAAATGGGCAGAGCACTGATTGGCTTAAGTGAGCTTCCTATCTATAAAACCCTGTCTGCTGGATTTCTATAGCAACAACTGAAGGGCAGCAGCACATTGCTGAAAAAAGTAGCAAAAACCTCTCCTGCAGGTATAATTGGTTCTTATCTTAACTCTAGTTCTTTTTCAAAGATCACTCTTTCTCTATTGGAGGATGTCAAACTGTGTTTGTTTCAGAGGTGGAAATGCTTAAGAGTAAAGCAGTCCTGCCTACAGTCCTGACATAACATGCACTCCAGAACACATATACAGATAAATTAATATCTATATTCAGTGCACGCATTTTGTAAATACATTTTGTACCTCGTTACTTATTTATTGCAATGTCCTCAGATATTGGGCATTACCTATACCTATAGCATTAACCTATGACCTATTACCCTACCTATAACTGAGGTAAATTCAAAGGATGATATTAAATGATTTTTCTCAAATTATCATCTGGCTTTTCTATAAGAAGTACTTGAGATTATGTGTTATGAAAATATTTTAGAATAATGTGATTCTAATGTAACATCTGTAAGAAAATTATTAAAGAGAGAAAGTCGTTTAAAGAAAGCAGCAAAAGGTGAAATAATTTCAGTAATTCATATATTAATGAGTTTCTCTGTATTAATTCAACATAGTAATCTCTACACAGTCTCAGATTGTTTTTAAACAATGCATATGACCACTAAAATATTTTTTTCCCATTTCACACTGTAGACACAACTGCATTCTGCAAGTTGCATTAAGTGCTTATTTGCAATTAACAGTGAAGATGATAAGTATATTGTGGTATAAATTTACTTCATATTATTGCTCTGCAAATGATGTATTAAGAATATTTTAAAATATTTTTTTCTTTTATAACATAAAATAAATTTATATTTGCTCTGTAAATAACATAAAGAGAAGTTCAAGGTCATAGGCTAAACATAATTTTATACTAGCTTTACATATGCAGTAACAATACCTATATAGAGCACATTCATGTCATCAACATCATAAAAACCAATGCTGAAACATTTTGATACAAGTAAGAAGGTGCTATAATTATTTGGCTTCCCAACAATTTCTATTTTTCCTACAGCCTATTACAACACTTCAATTTCTTCCCTCTAAACTATATTTTATTCCAAGAGCACACAAGATGATTGCATCATTTGTACCATAATGTGTTCATGTTAATAATCTGATTCAAACAGATTTTTACTTTCTGTATTCATGTCAGAGAGTGATTGTGAATTGACTGTGAAATCCTTGAAACATTGACCTGAATCTGACATAACATTAAGTGGTTCTTGCAGTTTTTAGCATAAATTTATATTAATTTCCACTGAATTGGTTAAGAAACAGAGGAATAGCATGTTTTACTCCTGCATGGCATCCTATGTTCAT
Organism: Dicaeum eximium; assembly: GCA_013396995.1. NCBI lineage: Eukaryota > Metazoa > Chordata > Aves > Passeriformes > Dicaeidae > Dicaeum > Dicaeum eximium. The sequence continues at coordinate 4,347,095 of VWZP01009370.1, forward strand.
CAAGATTCTGTAAATCAGAAGCAAGTTTTCTTGATTTTACATAGGGACAGAACTTCAAAAATCAAGAGAGATGCATATGGAGAAGAGCTTTTCAGTTATTTTATTATATTTTATTGTAGATAGGTTTAAAATATTATATCCCCTGGGTATTTATTTCACTACTGAAAACTTTTTTGATTTTCCCTTCTGTCCAAATACCTGAAGAAATGAATAGATAATTTATTGCTGACTGGTGAGCACCACAAATTTTAGACTTGTGATCCCAAGTAAATTTGGTAAACAGTACAATAACCCTAAAGCAAAATACATTTCAAGAGGAAAAACTGAATTTCTTCTTTAATTATCATAAGTTTTAATGAGAATAAGGTCTAGTTACTCTGAACTCTGGTCTGTATTTCAGAGAGGGAAAAGAAAGCTCCTAATTACAGCACATTTTTACCTCTTCAGCATATCTATATTCTGCTACGTTCATTGAAAGAAGATGCAATTGACTTCAGACAGTATATAATATTTCCTTTCATTTCAGCAGACATTCATAGCTATGGAAATTACAGACCAGAGAAGACGGAAAAGACGTGATCAAAACATATCCTAAGCCCTGAGGTCTTCAGTGCTTGGAAAGTAACATAAAGTCCTGTCTAGTCATGCTAAAAAATATCAGCATAGAATTCCAGATCAGCTCTGTGCCTCAGAAAATATATGATCTAATAGCTTTTATGGAACACTCTTCAATATTCATGTTAGGACCAGCAAAGCTATTTGCAGCATCATGGACACTTAAACACATAAAGAAAAAAGGCACAAGGAGATAAAACTGAAATAATGTTATTCAAGTCATCAAAGAATCATTATAGGAAAAAAGGACAAACAGTTCAAATAGATAACTGTGAGGCATAGCAATGCACTTTTCCTTGCTGAATATTTGACCTGAATAGAGGTGAATAGAGGTGATTACAAAAAGTATGTCAGGGACAGGACAGATAATCTGGAGGAATCTCTGCAGTAGGAAATGTTTCCATTTGTGGTGGGTTGACCTTGGCTGGACACCAAGTGCCCACCAAGACACTCTATCACTTCTCCCCTCAACTGGATAGGGGAGAGAAAATATGATGAGATAAAGACACAGGCAAAACAGACTCCACTTGGAAAATTAATCTAAGGTATTGCCAATCAGAAGTCAAGTAGGATAATGAGAAATAAACCCAAATTTTAAATCACCTTCTTTGCACCCATCCCTTATTCTTGGGCTCTGCCTGCCTTCCTGTTTCCATCTCTCTAGGTCACATTTACTGTTAAATAAAAGCCATACTATTGGCTTAGGCATATGGTCTTGTTTGCACCTTAATTGCAGCAGAGGCATCTCTTATAATTGAGTCATAACAGTTTGTCATATCCATGAAGTCAGAGGACACTATCAAGTTGTGCTTTTCAGTCTGCAGCTGTTGAACCAGTATTGCTTATATGAAAAACGCAATTAAAGTATTAATTACAATTCTAAAGGAACAAAAAATATGTTAATCATGATACAGCAGAAATTGACATGCTGTCAGTCCCTAAATAGAAGCATCATGTTTATGGCTTTCTTCAACAATGTGATATAGAAAGCAAAGATGACTTACATAAAATACAGAATTAACAATTCTTGCCTTGAAGAAAATGGGAGTCATAAAGCATTTTAGAGATGATGAAATACAGTAAACTGAAACAACAGGAAATTGAAACAGAAAAGGTTTCCTATATTTTCTTTCCAGACTAGTAGAATTTGTGCAAATTAATTCCTTGTGTTCTATTGGTTTTGGAAGGCTACATAGAACAAGATTATGTCATAGTTAATTCATAGAAAAGCAGAGAAACTATAAGGAAAATGTCCATTGTGAGATAATCATAGCAACACAACATCCCAAACCAGCATGATATCTTGATGACATGTATTGGGTTTGCCCTCTCTCTCCAGGGTGAGAAACTGGGAAGGGCAGCTGCAGTGAGGCTGGGCATTATCTTAAAATTGCAGTCATTCAAAGGAAAATCACTAAGACAATTCTCAAATTGTAAAGAAAATAGTTAATGGCCATCACATGATAAATGGCATGCATAGGAAACCTGGAAGGCATGCTTTTGGAGAAGTCAGAATGACAGTGAAGAAGAAGCATCCATTAATTTGTGAAGTTATGGAATTTTTCATCCTATGGGGAGTTTAGGTCATGTTACTTAAAGGATCTAAACTGCTTTAGCGTGAGACAGTTGCTCTGGAGTTTATTCCAAATATCTTTGAAAGTCAGCAAAACATGGTAAAGGATTATTAAAAAAAGAAAGTTGATATTCTAGCTGCTCAGGTTTCAAGGGTAAAGCAAAGTTTTATCTGTCTTTGCTTATGACAAATGGCAACAGGATCATGGGAACTTCCATTTGGTCTAGAAGACATATTAAACCAGAGTTAGTTTCATTTTAGGTGAGTTATTGCAGTCTTTTCTGAGGAACTAATCAAACAGCATTTTGGAGTCTGCATATAATGAGATGGATGACATTTCTTTCACATGATGAAACAAGCTGACCTGGAGTGTGCTCCAGGGTGAAGAGAAGTGAAAGCAGGTGCAATGGGAGGACACATAGGTGGTAGACACAAAGGAATTTGAAGCCTGTTGGAAATTTCTTGGGGAACAATGCTAATCCTTTCATAATAAAAAAGAAAGCATTAAAGTGGATTTGTAATAGCAAGATATCTACTGGAAACAGTATTAATAGTAATTCAAATTAATTCTTGCATTGTATTCTTTCAAATCACAAGAGACTGCAGGTTAGGCTAGTGATGAAATCTGAGTTTGGAGAAATCTTAGCCCTTTCCACTTTCTCAGGGGACATCAAACAAAGGTTTCTGTGTACAATTTGAAGAATAAGGAAAACTGAGCACTTTTTGGCATCTAGCCAACCTCCGCTAGGGTCTTAAATGTATTACAGTTGAGCTTGGAGGACAAGCAGCAGGATTCAGAGCATTCAGAGTAAAGCAAAAGGAGAAAGGTTCAGCTGTGCTCTCTCAAAGACCTTTGCCTCTGATGCCCACATGATGGGTGAAAAGTCCTCTTATTCCTACGTTCTGCATAATGCTTTGAATTGAAGAGTGCAAGAAAGAGAGTGTAGAACATTTTACCTCTGAGAAAGAAATCGATGAGCAATTTAATAAATGTTTTCCATGTGATGTGTCTGTCCCCTGGGGTTGTCACAGAATAGCTTTTTTGAGGGAAAAAAAAATAGATCTCACTGAACTTGAAAACCATCCTGTAAATCTCTTATTTGCAAGTAATTCAGATAAAAATGCCAAGGCACCACTGGCTGTTGCAATTTACCACAGATGAGTTTGTGTCTGGAATAGGAAAAAGAAGTCCATGTATTATTGCTGAAAGAAATTAGTCCTTCAAAATTACAACACTATTTTAAACATCAGAAAATGAATGCTTTTCTCCAGGTTTAGGTATAGCAGTTTGGAACCATAAATATATTAACTTGCTGATGAAGCATTGTTCTGCAACTGTGTTGGTCCATCCTGTCTCCTTCCTTTTCTAAAATGATCTTTTTTCCATATTTTCCCCCTGCTATGAAACAAATGAAAAGTAAGGATATGAGAAGATGGTGGAGCAGATTGCAGTCATCAGGCACAGGGCTTGCTCAGACAAGTGTACTGACCAGCCATAATTTACAATCAGACACTTTTATACCCCATTCTCTTTGTTTCTCCTTTACTTCCTTCTGTTCCCCCTTCTCATGCATTTTAGTTGAAACAGTTGAAACAGTCCAAACAATATTAATTGAAACAGTCCAAACAACAATCTGAACCCTCAGGTTCTCATCCTTACCATTTTCAAAGTCGTGGTTTGCTTATGGTTTTGTGATCAAAATATCAATTCACACACTTAAATTTGTGTGCCTGACAAATGTTTCCTGTCTTTGTCTCTATTATGTTTTTCTGTCAAATCTACGCCTCCAAATGTTTTGTTTATCATCTCCCTTTTCCTTGGTGTCCCTTTTGAGAAGGTTGTTCATCAGAAAATCTTACTGAAATAAACATTTCTATATTGAACATATCCATTTTAGCACTGAAAATATCCTTGACCAGACACTCTTAAAAGAGCAGAGGCTTTCTCCTTCCTCTTACCCATGCATAGTTCCACATCATTTGTGTCCCTGCCTTTAGCCACATCTCTTCATCTCCCTTCTGGAAGTTCCCTTGTTATCCATGTTATTTAAAGGTCTTTTAAATACTCCTTGTATTCTGTATATTTGCTAGTCCTGGTCAGTAATTTCTATCATGACAAAAGAGGCTGTTTTGGTTCAACCCCAGCTGGAAACCAAGCACCAAACAGCTGCTAACTCATTACCCCCAAGCAGGATGGGGAGAGAATGACAATATAAGTGAGTAAACTCATGAGTTGAGATAGAGACAGCTTTATAGGTAAATAAAAGAGCTACACAGACAAGCAAACCAAAACAAGGAATTCATTTGCTCATTCTCATAATCAGACAGCTGTTCAGCCATCTCCAGGAAAGCATGGCTCTGTCACACATAATGGTTATTTGGGAAGATAAACACTGTAACTCCAAATATTCCTCCTTTTCTCCTTCTTTTCCCCAACTTCTGTTCCTGAGCATGACACCATGTTTAATTTTCATGATTGTGAAATATCATCACTCTTTTATTCTTTTTAATAGCTAGATTTTATAGTTTAAAATATATTTTCATTTTTTTTACTTTTCTCATTAACAAAAGAATTAAAAATAGGGAACATTACAGATTGTATTATTTACATGTATATGTAACTATAGAAATATGCAATATATTTTGTCACATATAATGATCACATGATCGATATTTCTTTCTTGTAAGTTATATTGGAGGATACCAAATTATAAGCAAACAACAAATTTAAATTAAATCTTTTCAAAAAACATGCAAGTCTCACGCTGAAAGAGACACATAAGGATCATTGAGACATAAGGATCTCTCTGCTCCTTGCAGCACTACCTAAAACTTAGCTATATAACTTACAGCCTTCTCCAGATGCTCCTTGAACTCTGACCATCTTGATGCCACAACCACTTCCCTGGGGAGGCTGTTCCAGTGGCTGACCCCCTTCTCAATGAAGAAACTTTTCATAATGTCCAGTCTGAACTTCCCCAATGCAACTTCCCTCCATTTCCTCCTGTGCTGTCACTGGTCACCAGAGAGAGATCAGCACCTCCCTCTCCATTTTTCCCTTTGAGGTAGATGCAGATTGCTGTGAGGTCACCTTATGACTTCTCTTCTTCAGACTGAACTAAATTACCTCAGCTGCTCTTTATAAGTCTTGTTCTTGAGGCCATTCACTATTTTGACTGCCTTCCTCTGGATACAGTCCAAAAGCTTTATATTCTTCTTAAATCGAGGCACCCAAAACTGCACATAGTACTTAACTACTCTGAAATTCAATGAGGGCAAATTCAGGGTCCTGCATTCAGGGAGGAATAACCCCGTGCACCAGTACAGGCTGGGGAAAGCATCTGTGGAAAGTCTGCTGGCAAACAGCTCTGCAGAGAAGGACCTGGGAGTTTCAGAAGAAAACAAGTTGCCATGAGTCATCAGCGTGCCCTTGTGGCCAAGAAGACCAAGAGAATCCTAGGGTGGATTAGGAAGAGCATCGACAGCCGTTTGAAGGAGGTGATCCTGCTCCTCTACTTAGCCCTAATGAGACCACATCTGAAGTGCTGTGTCCAGTTCTGGGATCCTCAGTACCAGAGAGAGATGGAGCTCCTAAAATAGGTCCCGTGGATGGCAAAGATGATCAACAGACTGAGCAACTCTCTTACGAGGAAAGGGTGAGGGAACTGGGCACGTTCATCCTCAAGAAAGATGTCTGAGAGGGGGCCTCATCAATGTCTATCAGTATCTGAAGGGAGGGTGCCAAGAAGATGGAGTCAGGATGTTCTTGGTGGTGCTGAGCAACAGGACGGGCAGAAACTGACATACAGGAACTTTGGTCTGAATACAATGAAGAACTTGATTACTGTGAGTGACCTTGCACTGGAACAGATTTCCCAGGGAGGCTGTGGAGTCTTCCTTTATTTGAGATATTGAAGAACTGTCTGAATACAATCTTGTGCCATGTGCTTTAGGATTACTCTGCCTGAGAAGGGAGGTTGGGCCAGGTGGACCACTGTGGTCCCTTTCAGCCTGACCCATTCCATGAGGTGAGGCCACACCAATGTAGTGCAGGGCAAGACAATCACCTTTCTTGACTGGCTGGAGATCCTGTGTCTGATGCATCCCAGGACACAGCTGGCCCTTTTGGCTGCTGAGGAACACAATTGACACATCGTCAGCAAACCCCCAGATATCTTTCCATGGGGCTGCTCTCCAGCTGCTTGTTCCACAATTTGTATATATCTGTATGTATTTCCAGAGAATCAAGTATTTCTTGCAGCTGTATGTAGCTGATCTGTGAAACAGAATCCTGGAGGAACTCAGATGATGAATCTAAAATCAAAAGTACAATTAGAATATAGTGGCTTCCAGTGCATTTAATCAGGGAGCTCATGTTTGTCATACAGAAAATAAAGAAAACACGTATTAACATTCCTAATATCAAGTTTGAAAGATTAAAACCAAACAGATTTCTCTTTTATTTTTTCTCTCCAAAGTTTCATATAATTTCAGCTAGACAAATAAACTCTGGATGTATCAGTTTAATTACTATACTCATTATTCAGTGCAACTGTATTATTCAATTAAATTGAAATTAAAACTAAACTGAATTTACAATCTGAATAAACTACTGCAGGAAGTTGTAAGTAATATTGTATTTGTGCTACACTTCTGCTGCATTTAATTTAAAATTCACATGAAAATACAATTAAATCATTATCAGTAACTTACTTTAGTTTTAGGTTAATCATATTTTAATGGAAACCCAATAAGAAACAAGAAAATCACAATTAAATCAGCATTTTATTTGCCAGTCCAAAGGCAAGTCCTTAGAGTCAGGATTTCTTCAGACTATGCTTTCCATGTGTCTTGCCTGTTATAATGAAAATGAAGAAGGTAAGTAATGTATACAAGGATAAGCTTTAGATATTTGTTGATGGCTTGTAACACCCTCATGTCTCATTACCAGATGATTGCAAAGCAAACTGCTCCTCAGTGTAATATCAAAATCTGATATAAAAAGATATCCAAATGGTTGTTGGGATGTCTTCAGCTTTATGGAATATAACTTCTGTCATTATTCCCTGTTAGGAGGGCTTGTTTCTTGAATGTTAGCATTATAAGAAAGTATTAATATACATATATGTGTGTGTGTATATATATATATGTAATAACACATCAAATCTCCAGGTTTATATTTGACACAAGGTTTATGTTTGGCACATAATGCCATAAATTGACACTGTGTTTTTTATTTATAATCAGCCCAACATGCAGGTTATTTTACAGTTATGAATCAAACATTAAATACATGTTTTTCTGGAAATTGTGTTGAAAATATTTATTTAAGCTATATTTTTTAAAAAAGTATTTATGATTATGCTTAAAACCAATTTTATTAAGGAAAGCTAACTTAAAATGCATGGTTAATGTTTGAAGGTGAAGATTATAGAGTTTTCATGGGGTTTTAAGGTATTCCTATTAAGGCACAATCATCTCCAAAATGAATTTGTGTGGAACAGCTCATGCAACTTACTTGTTTTATCTAATAGTGATTAATATAACTAGAAAGATTCTATAATTGCTCAAGAATACCTCCACTGGTATTCTTCATGTATGTGACGGTGACAAACAATCCAATCTTCAGTAGTTTTGATATAACTGCTTTCAATGAAAAGTTTGTGTTTACCAAAATGCATTCAATTTAAAATATTGTAATTTTTCTTTAAATTTCTGAGAAGAAAAAGAAGTTAGGAGTACTTTAAGCTGGAAAATTACTCTACCAGTTAATGCAACAAAATAAAGACTAATATACAACTTTTTTTTTTGCTAGCAGAAAAACCAAACTGCTGAACAGATGGACTTCTCTTAAGTACTGTTGTTTACCACATGCAAAAGTTCAATTTTCTTGTCCTTTTTGCGGCATTTTCTTAACCTTCAGAGACTTAAGAGGAATCAGACAGCTCTTCAGAAAGCTGGGACTATGGATTTGTTGCCATGAACCCCAGAGTATCTTTTAAGAAAATCCCACCATTTCTTTTTTATCTGATCTTTTAAATGATCTTTGCTGACAGTGCAGAGTATGCAAGAAAAAAACCTGTAATGCAAACATAAAAACCAGCAGAGTATGCCAGACAGCATTTATTATCAAAGCAAAAGAAAACATGAATGCAAGAAAATAACTACTGAAAGTGCATGATCTGTGTTTTTTAAAAACAGCTTACAATACTAAAACAGAACCACATCACTAACACCTTCCATTATTAATGAGCATGCAGCTCACAAAAATTTCCTTTTGTTGCTTTTAAGTACAGATTTTTCTCTAATGTCTAGCAGACACTTTTAAATTTATATATCTGAAGGAGAATGTTACTCTAGGGAGTTATATATGGGATGGATGTACTTATCCACGGGGAAAGGATGATTCTCTTAGCTACAAATGTAACTTTAAGGAACAGTTTCTCCTCTTACACAGCAAAAATCATTTAAAGACAAATACATCTGAAACCCTCTGTCTCAAGTTAAGCGCCAGATTTAATACTAAATTTATTCAGTCAAAACTTCCCCTGTCCTCACTGTTGGTAACCAGTACTTTTTTACTTGTACTTGTATAGCAGCTGTTTTTCTGAAGACTGAGAGGAAATAAGACCTTTTCTCTCAAAGCAGTTGTCAATAACATTTCATTGAGCCACTGGTAACAATTCTTACAACTGTTTTTGTAATCATTGGCAATTCTTAATGAATGACAGAACAATTATTTAAATAAATCTGCTGGGTACTTTAGTTCAGTGTCACAAAAACTCACAGTTACAGAAAATATTTGCTTGGACAATATGCCATCAATTTCCTCAAATCAATAATTATAATTAAATTACTATGAAGTGACCCAGAGGCAGTCTTTCTCTTCCATCAGTCAGCTCAAACTAATGAGAAAAAAGTTACTTCTAAATTATAATAGATTAAGAAAATAACCTTTATACATCAAATAATTTATATCTGCTCATATGCCAACAGTACAGTAAGTAAATTTACTGTATTGTAAGACAAATAATTACTTTTGCTAACATATACTAGAACGCCCTTTAGTACAAATATCAGTTTCTATGAATTGTTAAGATTAAAATCAGAATAAAACTGAGAAAGCAAGTAGGATAGGGGACCTACTGACGAAAGACTGATCATGGCAGCTCTGATTTTTTTCAAATGTTGCTTTGTTTTTCTTTTTTTTTGTACTTGGCTCTGAACACCTTCTAGCAAAAACTATTACAGCAACGAGTCCTACTAGGCTTAATAAATTATAATTCTTTCTGGAGTACTGTCACAGCAAATAACATCAGTGGGACTACTAATATGCTAACATATCAATTTATGGAGGTCAGGCAGAATCTTATCCATGAAATCCTTTAATTTTTTTTCTTTTGAACATCTGAACATTATTGGGTGCCATCACATTTATTCAAGGTGTGACTGCAGTTTCATGTTTTCTATTTCAAAAAGGTATGAGGTAAAAAGCAACTGAAAACTGAAAGTCTACAGATTCTATTTATTGATATAGTAATTTCTGTGTTATACTGGATTTATCTTTTGGCATCAGATTACTCTTGGTGAAGATATTAAGATGATGCTATAACACAAAATTTTAAGTTTCTCTTATGTCTGTTGTAGATCCTGCAGGAAAGAAGTCTAATGAGTTTATTCTTTCTGTTTAAAAAAAAAAAGAAAAAGAAAATGTAAAATACAAATAAATGCATTTTAACTATTATGGTCTGAAGCAGGATTTTTTGACATTAAAAATGGACATAAACTATAGGTAATTTTCAAATAGGCATGGAATAGTGATCATACAGCCACAGACATTAGAATCTCTGTTTACATATTTACTCTATCTATACTATACATAAGTGTAAATGACTGTGATGATGTCGATTTTGCAACACCTTGCAGGAATTAATACAAATTAATCTTACTAAAAATACAGATTTCCTTTACTATGACAGTGTTTCTGAATGTTGCTAACATACCTTGCAAAAGCAATTTCCTGAATACAAGTTGAATAAACACTATCCTAATGGAAAACCCACATTTGTAGCTAGGACATGGAAAAACTGATAAACTACCTCAGATGTTCTTTTTAGTGGATTTCTATTGGTAACTTTTTTTTGTTTAAGCATGAAAAATATTCTTTTAATCCCTAACTTCCAAGAATGTTATATTTTTTGTAATTTTAAGGGAACAAGGATATTAATAGAGACTAGTGTGCAAAAGTGAAATCAGATTAATATTGTTTAATGGAGTGATTGAATAAATGGTTCATGAAAGAAAGAAATGGTTACAGTTTAAGAAAAAATACTAAAGGAGTAGTGACAAACATAGAAGCCCCCATAATCACAGAAAATATCTGCACATCTGCACCGATGCCGCACATTTCCTTCTCTTTTGCTCCCTTGCTCTAGGGGTAGTATCCCAGGGGGTCCATCTGACTAACTCCTGGGAAAGGTGGAATTCTGCATCCTAAAATTCGGGCTCCTGACTTTACAATTCACATGACCCATACTCTTCATGATCAATGTATGATCACTACAGCTCATTGATCAATAACTCAAATGATCAATAAATCAAATGATCAATAAATCAAATTATCAATAACTTCAAATAGAGAGGATTGATTATATGTTCATGGTAGAAATGAGACCTATGGTTTGTACCCAAAAGAGGGTAATTACTGAGCCCCAGTTTTACGAGAAGTACATTTGGTCTGCCTAAGGTTGGGTGTTGAGCCTTCACAACTGTGCCTGATGTAGTTTCCACTGTTCTCTGACAGCTCTGTGCTTGTCAGACCCATTACTATTCCTAATGAAATCTCATAAACCCTCACAAGAAGTTAACAAGAATATTCACTACTTGTTATATTCTGGGTTTTGTTTTTCCTTCTGAGGCCTTTCAGATTATTAAGATGGCAGTCTGCCTACCAACAGAGACAGGCATATGCAACTAAAATTTCTCTACTTTAACAACCCCTATAGTTTGACCTTGGATGGCAAGTATTTCTTCAATATAAAATATGGCTATCATAGAGAGATCTTCAATAATATTTATGAAGGCAGTTCTATTGTTTTCCTTATTGGTTAATATAAAAATTATTCAAACATCTCAGATATCTCTGAGTCCTGAAGAGACATAAGTTTTACCTCTAAATTTTTCAGAAGAAATCATTCATGATGCAATTACTTTATTATTTCAGTCTTTCAAAATATGAATCACTAGTTTTTTATATATTTTAATATTGCAGCATAAACATTGATAGAATTGCTTCTGAAAGAGAAGAACAGGTTAAATGAGGTGGCAGGAAATGCTCTGTTATGTGATAATTCCTGCAAGATGCTTCCTTTGATGTACTTTCAGATGGCTAAGTTTAATATTATAGAGATAAATAAACAGAATACATTAATATGGGTATGTGCATACATATCTGTGCATAATTTAAGTAGGCTCACATATATATGCCTCATATGGGAAGAGATACTAATATTAGTATATATCCCTCTTTAAGGAAATTAGGAAGATACCTATTGGAACTTTATGGAAAAGTAGCTTTCTATATGGTCAGAGCAGAGAAAATCTCCACAAGAAAAGTCTTTAATTTAATGTATTTTCTCTCTACTAACTTTATAGGGAGCTTAGGGCAACCCTGCTGCTTGTTTTAAGTGTCTTACTTTTATACTTAAATAGATGGCATTGTACATATAGCAGATGGGTCAAGGCTATAAAAAAAGTAAAGGAAGTAGTTTTGACCACATCAGCTTTCCTCTGACAGCTCATTTCTGTGTAGAAAAAAACCCTTTTACTTCTCCATGCCTTTTTCTGATCCTTTCCTTTTCTATATCCTCTGATTAAAGCCTTAATCAGTGAAGGCTCAACAATTCAGGAATTTCAGTTTTATACTTCTGCAAAGTCCCGAGGATATAGAAAAGGCTTTTGATGGGAGTCACTCATGAATATTTGTGACATTCTACTGATTCCCAGACAAAGCTGTCAGCATTGTTGAATGGTTTTGAAAAGACAGTGAACATGGGATCATTAATAATGGCAAACAGTAGAACATGTGACAGTCACGGCAAATAGGTTGTGGTTGTTGCGGTAATCATACTAACACAAAAATCGATTGGAAAAAAAGATATGTGACTGAGAGCAAACACACGTGCTCTCTTATCAATATTAGCTCAGAATAATGTAAATAAATATAAAGTTACATTTCCCTTACTGTGGCCATCTGTGTTCAGGAAAGATTTACCCCAGGAAAAGGGGGTAGATTTTTCTCCAGGGCCAACTACCTTAGGGATGTTTCTTACTTATAACAACATTTAGCATTACCCGAGTTCCCAAGTGTTCTGACATTAATAAGCTGTTTAGGGAGTGTGTTGAATCAGTGAACTCTTTGACAGCCTTAGTTGCAATCACTTGTCTTCACTTTTAAGTCTGTTTTGGCTTCTGGAAGTTTCCATAATAAAAGGAAGAAATGAAGGTTGATCAAAGGCAAGCACTCAAGGAAAGCTTTTCAAAAGCAGATAGTCTGTATGTGCTTGTTCCTGTGTAAGAAACATTAGGACAAAAACCTTTGAAAATGTCTATCTCTCTCAGGAACTATGGTGTCTTCTAAATAGTCAGTATGATTATATGGCCAAAGGATAACAAAGGCCACTGGCATGACATTATTAATACTCAAACTTAGGTGTTGGAATCTAGATGATGCTATAATAAAAATAATAACTCATGGAAATAGGGAAGTAACTACAGATAATGTGGTTATCTCTTTCTCCAACTTCTCAATATGTTCATCTTCCACAAATAAGGAAAATAAAATGTTAATTCATTATTTAATTTAAATATCTGCTTTAAATGGCTGTCATTTCCAACCAAGGCAGCATCACAGAAAAATTCTTGCTCTGAACAATATGAAAGCAGAAGGAAAAGGAGGGAGATTAATGACAAAGAGCAAGTACATTCAAATTAATTCAGTGGGATAACTAAAAAAATAGTTTGTAATGTATATAAATAGAAAAATAACACTAGAAGAGTATTACCAAAATTATAGCCCAATAACAGAACATCTTTGGACTTTGAAGACGTTGAGATGTATTCTGATATAATCACAGTTCTGAGAGAGGCTTGTGACTGTTAATGACCTCTCATGAGGAACAAGAAGAAACAAAATGGAGACCATGAAAAGGTATTTAACTCAGGATCCTTAAACTGATGTTAAACTAAAATATAATAAAATAAAATCAATATTTATTAAATATTAATGTCAATAATATAAATATTAATATGAATGACTAAATGGAAAATAGATTACATTTCTGACCCTGCTCTTCAATGAAGAGAGTTTTTATGTTGGGTTTTTTCCCTCCAAGACTGTGAGGTAAGCAGGATTCTCTGAATTTATACACAGTGACATCATTATTCTCAGGAGGAAAGGTTTGACCTAAGCAAAGTAATGGATGTTATACCACTGCATGAACTTTAAGGTAATTAAACCCCATTAGGGATTAGGTAAATGCTAAACTTTTGAAATGCTTGGCTGTAAATTTTCACTTGACTAGAGACTGAAGATATAGATTCACTGGAAGTTTTATGGCATCATTACCCAATGTACTGCTGAAAGTACATTTCAAAAGCCATAGTTTCTAGTGTTGTTGTTACCCATAGCTATCAAAAAGATGCCAGTGTGTCTACAGAGCTAGCCTTTATGAACTTGTATTAAATAGTCATTGGATAAAACATAAAACTAATATAGAGGCGTAGACCAAAATGTCATCTCATTCTGTCAAAGAATTGTCCTAGCCACCAGATCAGAAAGGTCATAACTAGTCTTCTTCATTACTTTTTTTCTAAAACAATTAATCCTTAGGTCTGTTATATAGTGAGGAACAAATGCATAGGAATATGTCCATCAAAAAAGTATAACCTGTTAAAACTCTAAGACAATACAGGTTTGACTTGTCTTACAAAATAGAGGAGCATACAATATCTTAAATATTATAAAGTAAAATAAATATTTGTTTGGCTTTTGTTACAGGTTTGATTTTTTTTTCTTTTTGAGGGGGTGGTGTGTTTTTTAACAGAATGAGGTAAAATAGCAGAACAATTATGTGATATTAATTCTGGCCAAAGATATCTAGTAATTTTTCAGATTAAAATGCATAAATTCTGGATAGATAATAGGTTTTTAGTATATGTATTCCTGGTTTTCAAGAGTCTTGCTGATCATATTACAGGGACATTGAATGAATACGTACTATGAATAGGACATTCCTATTCATGGTACTTATTATTGAGTCCCTTTCCTGCATGTTTAACAGTTTCATCGAATCATAGAATGTTTAGGATTGGATGGGACCTAAATGGTTGTCAAGGGAAAACCTTCCACTACACCAGGTTACTCAAAACTCCATCTAACCTGGCCTTGAACATTATCAGGGATGTGGGCATCCATAACTTCTCTGGGCAACCTGTTCCAGTGCCTCACCACCCTCACAGTAAAGAATTTCTTGCTCAAGTCCAATTTAAATCTACCCTTTTTCAGTTAAAAGCCATTGCCTCTCGCCCATACACCCTGGTAAAATTTTTTACTCTTTCTTATAAGCTTCCTTTAAAGTATTGGAAGCCTTCATCAAAGTGTCCCTAGAGCCTTCCCCAGGTTAAAAAATCTCAACTGCCTGAACCTTTCTTTATATGAGAGGTGCTCAAAGCATATTCATGTCCCTCTGGACCTATGATAACAGGTCCACACCTCTCTTGTAAGCTCCAAAGCTGGATGCAGTACTCCAGGTGGGGTCTCATGGGAGGGAAACCTGCTGGCTGCACTGCTTTGTATGCAGTGCATGATACAATTGTGTTCCTGGGCTGCAAGAGCATATTGTCACACACTACACACAGAAGGTGATTGCAAGGCTTTGGGATTCTGCAGTGGTAGTCAGGTACTTAAAAATGGTTATGTTGGTACTGAATGTTGAAATATTTAGAAGTACGTCTGCACATCTAAGTTGTACTTCTACCCAAGTGATGTAATGGATGCAGTGGATATGCTCAAAAGTGGGTTGAATGAGGATGAGCATAGTGAGTTATTTGTCTTAAGCAAAATAAAATACTGAGATTATGAACATTCTGCAGATAACATTAAGGTTAAATCTACAGTAGAAACATACTTTTCATAAAAATCCCTGTTCTTCAGCAGGAATTGATCAGTAAATCAAAACTAAATTTATGAGGCCTCTGCATCTACAGTGTTGGTTGGTTGCTTGCTTTTCCTTTGGAATAGATTTTTTTGATGGCTTAGACAGAACATCAGGCATGCTGTTTGAAGAGATATGGTAGATCAAGCCCTTCTGCACTAGGTATTGGAGAGCATTTGATGAGCACCTGGAACAATTTCCAATTCAGTTTTCTCTATAGGAAGGGTTGTTTTTTTTTTTTTGGGGGGGGAGAAAAGGTAGAAAATAATAGTTCACTCTTTAAAACTGTGTCCAAAATATGACAGTGATTGGCATGGGATGATAAGTAAAATTTTTTCAAAAAATATATTTATATTACAAACTACAGTTTAAAGTAGATGTAGCTTAAGGCAATGTATCTTTGACTAAAGCTTTATGCAACAAAGATAAGTGTTTTGGAGATGGTATTTTCTGAAATTCAGTTCAAAACTGTTATGAACTAATGTTGCTATGGAACTTGAATTCATTTTTTTTGTCTGTCCCTAAGAAATGGCATTTTTTTTCTTTTTTTTTTTTAAAATTATTTTATTATTCTATTTAAGCAATTAAAAATTCAAGTAGTGAAGGTGCAAAATCCTAGGCATGATTTATGTATCCACTGATAAACCTGTTCTTGCCTTTCATGTGACAAGATCAAATTCAAAAAAACATGCTACATCTGATAATGAAAAAGGAGTGTGTGAACTAACCATAGCTATGTTAAGTTTTCCATACCCAGAAATGATGAATTAAATCAGTTACAGTGTCAGAATTTTTTCTGCATTATGGTAATGTATGATTGCAAGAATAATTTTACTTGCAAACAAAATATTCCAATAGTTGACAAAAAGAAGCTATTGAATCAAAAGGTAGAGAAATTATGCTTGTATGTTCAGTGATTTACAAGGGTGTAGGTCTTCATATGTTGATATAATTGTTTGATACTTGTGTAATACAAGGTTTGAGGTTGTGCTCTATCAGTTTTTATTTCTAATCTTAATTAATACATTTAACAGTTTGAAAATCCTGGCAATTAATTATCCCTGCAAAAGAATTTTGTCAAGAATGCTATAGAATATATATCTTATCTCTCTAAAATATTGCTTAGTAACTAAAGCTGTGTGTATGCAATATTTAAATGTTCTTTTTTTTTTTTTTT
>VWZP01009370.1:4363702-4497214 GCA_013396995.1 Dicaeum eximium
TTTGGTAAATGGAGAAAAGTGTTAATATATTTTTCTTACCCCAGAGGAAGTTTTATCTCAATAAATACTGATTTGATGCCATACATATGCCAAGTACTGGTTAATCTGAATTCACTTTCAGTTTCTAATTAGACATCTGTTAAAGTCTGTAACAGGAAATCTAATAGAGCTGTGTTGTAATTTGTCAAAGAGATTAATGATTCACAGTGTTAAAGCGTCTGTAAATGGAGTTCTTATGTGAGCCATTATATAAGTTGAAATTAAACTCTTTCTTTTATGGAAAATGTTGCCAACTTGTGTTATTACTAGCAATTATAACATCAAAACATCCCAAAAAAGAAAAAAAAAATAATTGGAAAAGCTATTTTTTTCCCATCATTCCTTAATTGGAATACTTATGCTTAAAGTAACTGCCAAAACTAATGAAAACCATATTCATTATCTTTTTTTCTCTTTAGCGTTTTGACATTCCAAGATTTTAATGAAAATATGCATAGAACTCTTAGCTGTACATTTTCCAAATTGATTGGAAAATGTATGAAATAACATTAATTATTTGGGTATTACAGAATGAATTGCACAAAAAATTCTCATATATTCAGCTTATTTATTCTACGAATCGCAAGTGTGTCCCACAGTCATTTGCAGTTCTTCAGAAGTCAGCAGCAACTCAGTATGTCAGTTAAGTATCACAGCTGAGTTAAGCAAGTTTTTTTACTGGCTTCAGATTCAAAATATATTTCAGTGTTTGGTAAATTTGTGTCTTGTTTTGCTTTGTGTTTTATATTTTAAGAAACATTTGGGAAGATAAAGACAGAACATTTCCTTTGCCTAAACAAAAAAGCATGTAAATAAATAAATAAATCGTATATGTCAGAGAAATTACCACTGGCTTTGAGAGCCCAGTGACTTAACAAAAAGTTACTGGGTGAAAAAAATGTTGACAATCTGTTTCCTCACTTTGCAGAGGAAGCCATTCATGTTCTATCATGTGAAATTCCCTTCACATGTCCTAGAAGGCAGATGGTATTCACGGTTTTCTCCTGATGCCCCCGAAAGAAATGTCTTTTTCCTACACTGTCTAGCTTGTATGTGGCAATACTTTGTCCTACTTGCCATGGAGGTGGATGGTGCAAAGTAATACAACTCTACCTATAGGCCTCGTGTACCTTTTTAAAATGTAGTGAACTTCAGAATTTGCAGAATTGCGTCTTTTTTAATTACAACAACAGTTCCTTATTAGCGAAAACACAGAACAATTCACAATTGTTTCCAATTGTGAAAGGACATGGTGAATCAGATAGAACATACTGTACAAGGTCAAAATTCCATCTGCTTTGTTGGAACAAACTCGGTGGTATTCAGCATGAGATCAACAAGTTCCATTTCATGTGGATTGTGCTTCAGATGATGTCATATTGAAAGCACTTTATAAAAAATTATGGTCTTGTGAAAGTTCATATATGCTTTCCAACAAACTTGACTTAAAATAAACTAGAAAACATGATATTTAGAGGCAACAGATAATTTTTTAATGGAGACAAAAAAGTTACCAATCCAATGTCATATGAAAAAAAACACCAACTTGCATTTCAGTAATGTCAGGGAACAACTTAAATCCCGTATCTGCCTGCAAAATCAACAAGAAATCTGAAAGTAGAATATGAAAATTGCAATACTACCACAGGTAAATATAACTTTGAGCAATGTATAGAAAAAAGCATTTATATATAATGAATAAAAAGTTAACCCACAGAATAGTAATATATTTATACACTTAAATACATGGAATGTAATTTTGGAAACAAACATAGAAAAATATTCTCTTTGGTAGAATATTTCAAACATTAATTTATTGCCAAAAAAAGTCTCAACTAAAGATCTTACTTTTAAATCTTTAAACTCAGGATCCAATATTAGTGTGAACACCTTTCATCTTTCACTAAGTTATATGATTAGCATGAAATGGATGTTGAGACATTTTCTACACCATTAAAAAATAACTGGAGCTGTGAGCACTGAGATATGAATTCCTGTCTTCATGTCAAATGTCTGAGTTAAATCAGTTTGGGTTTTTTCTACTCATTCAACTAAATGATGCAATTTTAAATATTTTAAGCATTAAAAAAAAAAAGAAGACAGAAACAAACAAAAAAACCCCCCTCCAAAACCCATTGCTTACAAATCAAACTAAACTGAAGTGGATAGTTGAAGTTGTCATGAGGAAATGAAGGACATTCTTGACTTTTGAACCTCGTTAATAGAGTTCTGGCATACTTGGTTATCCACCATTCTTTCTGATGTAACTCGACTCTCATAGAAGTATTAATACACTGCTTTTCTTTTTGTACAATATTTGCTTTTCACATACTCTATTACAAGTAATTAGGTACTCACAGATGTAAGCTTGTGTAAGAGCTCAGAAGTACTTAAGTCACACCAATCTTAAAATAAAAGATTTAACTGCATGAATTGATTTCATGTTAACTATGGACAAGTCATCCAACTGAAAAGTTGCGCTTGAAAAGGGAATGTAAAACCTAATTGGATGTACTAGACTGCCCAAAACTGTTATTCCCTGTACAATTTCAGACTGCATTGCCAGGAGTCTCTGAAATGTAACTACACAATGTAGAGGGCAAAGGGCAAAACTAGACTATCTGCCTGATGTGTGGTATCAGGGGAAAGTAGTCCCCTTTGCAAACACTGTCTGGAAAATGTTGACAAAACTACAGGAAAGTGAAAAATGCCTAAGACTTATCCATCATGTTCTCACAGGCGTATTCATAATTTCTATTTAGAAACTTGCAAATCAGTGTTCCAGGTGCTACAGGTACTGAAGTATTAGTAATTTGCTATATCTTGTTCTTGTTCAAAGACCTGTTACACCTGTGTCTACATTGTCAAATTTTAATCTGAAGGGCTCATAGTCAGCAGCTAGAGGTTTATTTTCTGATAAATTCCTTATTAGGTCAAGCATACTGAATTTCCATCAGAGATAGATGATGTCCAAGTGTCTTAAGTACTATTAAAATGTGATACGTTTTTTCTGCAAATACACTTTCAGATATGCATGTGGTTCTTGAATCTAGTTTTAATTCTCAATACCATTAATCAAATTATGTCTCATTCAATCTGAAAATTATGAAAATTCCTACATTCTTTTTTCCATGTGAAGAATATAAAACATTTGAATAGGGGTTGTCTTCTGAAAGAATATGCTGAGATAAAAATTAATAACAACTACTTTCAAAGTTGTCATAACAAATTGCTTTTCATGTGTTAGATAGACCTGAAATTGATTATTAAAGGCTACAACATAATTTATTGTTAAAAGTAGTTATAATTCAGACTGTAAACTCTCTTCTTTGACAGGCCATCTGTAGCATCCCACTATAATGTCACCTCTGCCTGCTCTCCCTTTATTTCTGACCCATAAACTCTCTGTCAGCTCCTCATCCACCTTCAATTGAAGCTCCATGTTCTCCAGCTGCTCATTGACATGGAGGGCAACACCACCTCCTTAAGCCCCCTGCCTGTCCTTCCCAAAGAACATGCACCCTTCCATTTGAACATCTCAGTCATAGGAGACATCCCACTGCATCTCCATGATGACAGTAAGATTCTTGTTTGCCCCACGAGCATGTGCATGTCTGCACTCCCTTTGTTTATTTGCCATGCTCCTTTGATCAAGTTGACCTCCATGAACCATTGGCAGAGCAAGTTTCTCAAAGCAAGTCTCATCTTCTAAGTAGCTGAACCCCTGACTGTGGCACCAATCTTGTAGCCATTTGTTGATTCTCCAAATTTGACTGGCTCTTTCAAACCACTTCTCTTTGGCTGGGAGGCTTGTTAAAAAAGCACTGTGTGTTCTGGACTCCCTTACCACCTCTCTCAGCTCTGCAATCCTTTCCTAATTTGGTTTTTTGCTCCTTAGGCTTTTATACATTTCCATGGCAGTGATTTTTATCTTGAATACTGGAAAAGCCATGATGATCAGAATAGCTATACTTCTGCCTTTTTTTTTTTTTTAAATTATCCTGAATGGCTTTAGCTCACTTATGCTCCCACATATTAATCATTCATTTTCATATTAAAATTAGCCATGGTCACACAGCTGTGCTGAATAAGATGACTCGATGAATCACAGGTGGGTAAAACTCCATGGACAAGAGTGAAATGATGGAGCTCAGTGTAAGTGCCAAAATATAGGTCTCTAGTGTCATTTGAAGATGAGTAATTTTAGATTCATGTCTGGTCTCTATTTACAGTAGAAGTGTCTCATAAATCAAGTGTCACATCTGACAGTGACATGGGGGTGTCTAGGATGCCTTAGAGTGTTTTAGGTGGCCCTAGGCACATGTATTTAAGCAATTGATTTGTGTCCATGGTATCAGATGCTTGCTGTAGTATTTGGCCAGTCCACTGTTAAAAGGCCATAATGAATCTGTACTGGAAGATATTTGTGAAACGTATATTTTGATTTACAAAAAGCTTTTCAAATATGTACTTAGTGTTGCAGCCCTGGATTAGTTACTTCAGGGCCCTGGATTGCATGCTTCCTGCAGAAAAGAGATTCCAGTACAAGAATAAATAAGTCCTAAAACTCTTTTGTTCCATGTGCTCCTCTAGAAATTTTAGCATATGATGGGACATATCTGAAATCCTCTATTTTAAGCTGAGTGACCTTATCATGTGAGAGTACCTGTGGCAGTCCTGTAGCAGTTTTGGACTCCTACTAGGCAGTAAGAAATCATTCGATGTTGGGAAGCCCTTTAGAGGTATAATGGATCTGGAAGATTTAATGCTTTCTCTCAGAGTAATTCCTTAGTTCTGGGAGGACGTTTATTTGATTTGGTCTGAATGTAACATTTTCTGTGGGTTTATAGTTTCATTGCTTGAAAGAGACAGTCATTTATTCTATAATACTTTGCAAAATTGTTGAGACAGAAGTAACTGTGAAGAAGCAACTAAGATTATGGCCATAAACTAAACCATGAAAAATTCTACCTCAACATAAAGAACATCTTTACACTGAGGGTGGCAGACCTGGAACATGCTGCCAAGGGGGGGTCATGAAGTCTCTCTTAACATATACACTTAAGTGGGTGAGTATCACACTTTTTTTTTCCAAATAGACCCAAAACTTTTGCAAGGTTAAAGTTGAATGTTTATTTCAGCCAGCTTGTTGATCAGGCTGAACTCCAAATCTAGGTGGTGGCATCGATTGCTGTGTTGTATCAGTTTTACTGTTAACAGGAACAGTTTGTTTGATGAGGCTAACTTGCTATTCTAGCCAAATTTATTTCCAGCAAGGCAGGATTATTCAGCTCCTATACATCAAGTCATAGCCTGCCCATATCATGATTAACACTTCCAGATAGGGACCTAACATTGTTAGCAGTCATTTTGTTCAAGGCAAGCAACAACAGAGCATGACACAAAATATCTGAGTCCTCATGGCCAGAGAATGACAAGAACCACATCTAGATAGTGGCTTAAGTCCCCTTTTTACACTTTTTCCTCAGATAATTGAAGCAGAATAGCTAACTAAGCCCTTTCCAAATTCTGCTAACAGAAATGAATCCCTTCAATACACACACAGACACACACAGTAAAACAAGCACACTCAATCTCTTCTCCACATACATATAAATTAGATAGTTGGCTTAGTTTCTGCAGTTCCATTAACCTTTGTGAGTGTATTTTCCTTCACCAATTAATTCAACAATGTAGGGGTTTGGTCCTGGCTGGCAGCAAAGCAGTACACGGCCATTCACTAACTTCCTTTGTTACCAACATCATGGTTAGAAATAATAGGAAGAGCAAAAGATTACAAAAGTTGTGGACAAGATAAAAATAGCTTAACAAATGAAGGAAAGAGGAAGAGGAGAGAAAACTACAAACAAAAGAAGTGGTGCAAACACAATTACTTCTATCTTCCCACAGAAAACCAACACCCAGTCAGTCCCTAAGCAATGGCTGCCTATCCAAAACACTCCTCTCTTTGGATTTTAGAGGCTGAAGATGGCTCTATATGCAGTAGTCCTTTGGTAATTTGGGTCAGCTGTCCTGGTTATGTCCCCTCATCTCTTTACACCCCCATCTGTCCTGCTGGGAGGGTAGCACAGGAAGCAAGAAGAGCCTGCTGTAGTGTAAGAGCTGCTCAGCAGCAGCAGCTAAACCACAGTGTGTTATCAGCATCATTCTGATCACACAGCCAAAGCATTGCACCTTAACAGAATGCTATGAAGAAAATTAGGTCCAACCCAGCCACACCCAGCACAAAGAAGAAAAGGTAGATGTGAAACTCTGTACAACTGACAAAAGCATCATGTTCCAAGGTCCTGGTTCTCATGGGTGACTTAAAGAAATATTGGGGGCGGGACTAAATCAATGTGTATAAATTCCTGATGGGTTGGACTAAAGAAGACAAATTCAAACTCTTCTCAGAGGTATTCAGTGACGGGAAAAGGGGCAATAGTAATAAATTTATCTACATAACATTCAGATTAAATGTAAAAGAAAGAAGTCATAATGGGATTAGTCAAACCCAGCAACAGATTAGTGGATTGGGTGGAATTTCTATCCTCTGAGACAGTCAGAACCTTCCTGCACGTGGTAGATGTCCAGCAACATGAACAATCTGCCCTTGCAAAACCTTTTCTGAGCAGAACAGTTTGACTAAATGATCTCCATACGTCCCTTTCAACCTCAATCATTTTATTACTTTAATTAGCTTAATAGACAGTCAATATGTACAGTGTTTTAACCCTAAGAACAAATTTGCCTTGAAATAAATTACAATTTTCTTGTATCTGTTGTCTTTCTGCCCATTCTTGAGATTTCCACCTCTTCAGACAGGAGTCCTTCAGTCCTCAGACGTTTATCCTTAGAAGACCCATACTTGTCCCCAAAGCAAAGTGTGTAAAGGGCTCCAAAAATATCTATAGAGAAAATGAACAATGCTACTTAAATATAACTATAAATATTTATTAATACAAAGCACACAAAATAATACAGGCCAGTACTACCTCCCTCTCCAAAAGACTTTGAATGATAAAAACATTGAGATAAAGTGAGTGGGATTTATCCATAGATTCTTGTGACTAAGTTTAAGCAAGTTTAGGATATCTGCCAATGTAAGGCTCCAAAGGTTGAGCCAGGTGCCCAAACCCCTAGAAGCTGGCACAGCTGAGATAAGTATGTGAATGTGTGCTGATATGGATCAGAAAACCACATTTAATTGTAAGCCTTCACAATAAGTGCCGTTGGGGATTTTTCAAAGTTAAATAAACATTTTTTGCCACTGGGTTCTGACTGTGATCCAAGCACACTTCTTTTTTCAGAGTCCTAGTCATGTCTCTGGGCCTTTCAATCATTATCACATTTTTATAGATGTTAACAGCAGGTCAACAAACTAACCAGCTAGCTGAGTAACAAGTAGGATTCTTTGCAGCCTGCAGGAATAACATTTTTACAGAATGCATACAGACATATTCACAGATACAATGTGTGAGGCATGTTCATGGGGTGTTGTATGAAAGAAGTGTCCTGTGATGCCTTATATGTTGGAATATGGGGAGGGTAGTTAAACCAGCTGCCCATTTGTTTGGAGGGAGCAAACAGTTTTCATAACTGCTTCCTGATTTTCTCCTGAAGGAAACTTTCTGGTTTATTAAAAATAAATGTACAGGAAGCAACTAGAATAAGCCTAGTGCTAAGGGGCTAAGGACCAGAGCTCTAGGGTGAAACACAGAGTCAGCCACAGACCAGATCAACAATATAAACATGCCAAAAGTCATGGCACATCAGGGGCAATTTGGGGCACATCAGGGAGGGTATGGCATGGCAGTGTGGGCATGGCACAGCAATTCACAGGGCAGTTTGCCCAGGCTGGGTGAGTGGGAAGGGCTCCTTTCCAAGAGGACCCAATAAAGGCAGATAAACAGACTCAGTATCTGGTGCAGAAGAGCACAAAAGGATCCTTTCAGTCCCAGTTTCACTAGCACACTAGTATAAGCTTCCTCAGTCATGGTGCTGACACATACTGTGGAGCTCATTCCCTTGCAGCTGCTGCAGTCATTGCCCAGCCATGTCAGGGCCCTCCAGCCACACTGATCTGCTGATGGCAGACAGAGCTCCCCAGGTCACAGGTTACCAGAAGTGTCCAATGCCTCTCTGTGAGGCTGGGGCAGAAAAAGCAGTTCTTTTGCTGAAGTTGTACTGTGGTTGAGGAGCTGTGTCGCCAGGCAAGGGAGTTCCTTTTCTGGTAAAGCAGTTTTATTTTTACATTGTTAATAAGCATTCTCAAACTAAGTGCAACTGCTCCCATAATTCTGCTGGGCCCCATCAAATGTCCCCTGACTGTGAGAGGAAATATTCATGTGAAGGAGAAGGGAAGATATGGAGGCACCTAGATGTCCCACCATTGGTGAATGGTCCACTCAGCAGCAGCTGAGTATGTGAGTGTAACCAAGGGGTGTGCGCAGGACACACAAAATTGTCTGAGGGGTGTTGAGGTGAATATGACCATCATCAGGATTAAACATCCACCAGGAAATTACAGACACTTCAGAAAAGGTCAATCTTAAAAGAAAGAGAGACGAGAACCTTAAATGAGGGAAGAGGGACATTTGTGACACAGAGATAATGAAGAGGAAGCAGAAGCTACCACGGGGGTCTGTCCCTGCCAAAAGTCCCATGGGGCACTGGGAGCAGCCAGCATCCAGAGGTAGGCTGGCAGAGTGGGGGCAGCACATGGGACTCCAATCTCAGGGTACAGGATACCTCTCAAGTTACCTCACCAGCAGGTGCACCAGAAGTGGCAGTGATGTGCCAAAATGGGGAAGGAGTGATGCAACTCCTACATCCAGGGGATGTATGTGTCTCTGTGTAGGTGTAAATACTCAGAGTAGCCCTACAAGTTTTTTTATATCTTTGCAGGTATTTATTAGCATTTTCTAATTGAGCTATAACTGATTTTTCTCTGACATTAAGGATATTGATTCTGAATATATAGCTAATGGATAGTTAGTCACATGCCATTAATAAATCAATAAACTGCTTCAATTCTCAGAATTCATTAAAACACCTGGAGTCAATTAATTTTTATCAGGCATCCTTGCAGCTTTTGGAACTTGGTGAGGTTCTAGAAATTATGAATTCTCAGAAATAATCCCCACCCAGTTCAACACTGCTTTGAAAAGGTCTGCTTTTGTTTTAAGCTCCATAGCTTTCCATGTTTCCTGTCAGGATATGGAAACTGAGTAGAAGGTACAGACTTACCTTCTGCCTTGTTTTCCCTGATCTCACCAGAGAAGATCACTGTAGACAGCTGTGATATGCTCCTCTTAGACATACTTTGTATAAAGCAGTACATTAGCAAATTATATGCATCTCAAATACAGCTGCAGGCTCAAAGGGGGTTTTTGACCTTGAGCCTGTGACCTTCTACAATACTTACGAAAGTTTAAAAAAAAACCTAAATCTAGAAGATTATTTCCTTTAAAGGACTGGAATGTCCGGAGTGAAGGATGTAACCTATTTGACTAATAACAGAAAAATAATTGTTTGCTGAAAAAGAAAATACTCAGACAATAAAGGTGAAGATGGCATTCAGAAGAACAATATTTGGGACAACAGCATGTGGGTCCTGAAATTCTGGGGCTGTTAAAAAATACACTTTTCCCAGCATACAACCTTTTTCTTGTGGTTACCTGCATTCTAGTACACTGAGTTCCTTTTCAGCATGATTGGATGAACAACAGTACAGTAAGAGATTTACAGCATGATATGATTTTTCTGTAATCTAAGTTGGCATTTATATTATGTTGGTATCCAATGCAATGACTTTTAGGCACGTTGCACACACTATCCTTATGCAATTTTCCCACTGCATATAACACTTTCAACTACAGGGCAAAAATAGCAAGGTCTCACTTCAAGTAAAAAAAATATCCATATGTTAAGTCCTCAGATGTGTCTCAGAATTAATTCTTATTTATTTTTCTCTTCCAGGAATGAACATGCCAAACGGCCATTGGTTTTAGATAGAATTAATATAAAATATATTTAAAAACAGTGGGAAAAAACCCCTCACGTTCTATCTACCTAAGACTGTTGTATGTTTGCCAAACCTTTTAACTTTAGGGGGTAGGTTGCCTCATTCATTTCTTTAATTGTCCTTTGGAGGTGCCAGTCACTTTATTTTGATTGAAAAGGAACTTTGACTAATAAGCTGCTGCCGTGTTTGCCTCTTACATGTAGTTAAAGTGAGATGGAATTTAGGACAAGGATTTTAATTATACAAAATCATCTATGGTAAAGTAGAAACTTGACAAATTGATAAATCAATTACCTTTTGCTTTCATGCTTTAATTGTATCTTAGGTGTTTTTATTTAGTGTTTAATTAAAATATTTACCTATTTAAATAATAGACCTTTTAAAACTTATCATTGGGATTTGTTTTCAGATGCACAACATTGTTCCTCTTTCTAACAGTTAAAATGACCTAAATTCTTCTTAGCCACTTAGCATGATTGTATATAGCTTTAAATCCTGAGACTTGGCAATTTGTGTTGCTGAAGCAATAAGGTAATAATGAAATAAGTCACATTGTACTTTTATGTCAGTACTTTAGAAGGATGAAGTCAGACAACTGGGGGAAGAAATCTAAGCTAAATGGACTCTTTAGCTTCTTGCTACTTTTCTAAGAGTTTAATTCATGAAACTAGCAATGACAATGAAAAATATCTATTATTTTCTCTTATGGTGGTTATGTGGAAAATGATCATCAGAGGGTTAAGGATGACCTTTTATACCACAAAAAATATATCTCTTTTCTCTTTCCACCATACTTAGCTTATGCTACATGTAAAATGATATCATCAAATGAAAGCTCATCTAGAGTGCTGTGTGGACATATTAGAGTGAATCTAGTGAAGGATTGGTCAGAGGACTGAAGCACATGGGATATGAGGAAAGTATGAGAGAACTGAGTTTGTTCAGCCTACAGAAAACAAGATTCCAGGAAGACCTTATTTTTTGCTGTCTACAATTATTTGGTGTTGGAGACAGGAATAGAGAATAAACCAGCCAGACTCTTTCAGATAAGCACGGTTGAAGCACAAGAGGCAAATGACCCAAGTGGGATCACAGGAGAATCTGACTGTAAAAGGAAACAATTCTGCAGGTGAATAGTCAAATGCTCCTGAGGGTTTCCTAGAGAGGCTGCGGAGTATCCATCCTTGTAGATATTAAAAACTCAAATGCTTAGGGCCCTGAGCAATCTCAATGTCTGTGTCACTTTAGAGCAGAAGGTTGGCCTAGGGACCTAAAGAGATCCCTTCCAACTGAGACTACCCAATGATTCTGTGATCATCATTCATATAAGCTCTGCTTACCTGAATGCACTACTCACATGCAGCTTCCACAATGCTTTTACAAGGTGATATATAGCTTACCTATACATTATTTATTATGTATTATTGTATTATGTATTATGATTACCTACAAATAGAGATAGGGGTAGCAGAACAATCATAGTTTGGTTGCATATTCGGACTGAAATTTAAGATCTTCTTTTCACTCTCAAGTTCATGACCACACACTTGACTAATTAGTATCTTCTCCACACATAGAAAATGTAAGTGAATTCATTAGTTCTTTCAGATATTCAACACAATTTTTCTTGTCTTTTTTTTTTTTTAATATAGCGTTTCAAAATCAGTCTCCTGACAGTATTCCAAAGGGATTTATTCTCAATTTCAAGAATCAGTTAATAGTTTGACTTATATTGAAATATTTTAAAGTTCAGTGTGAAAAAAATCTATGAAGAAAGGAGAAAAATCAGGGTGGTCTTGAATTTGCAATATATTTTGTAAATCTCTTTTTTCAAGTGCAAATCATAACTCATTTGGGATATGTAGTAGTAAAATTTAAGCATTTTTTTCTTATTGAATAAAATAATTCAATGTGTTTTAAATATGTTTTAATTTCTCAATTCCTCTGAATTTTATTTAGATATAGTCACTAGATATAAAAGGGCAAAATGAGTTTTAGATGGGACAGTTGACAATTTGGTTTTGTATTGTTTGGTTGTTTCGGTTGGTCTGTTGCTTTTTATTTTTCTGTTTCAGTTGCAAGACAGTATTGTATTAAGGAATACAATACAGGTCTACTTCCATTTTCTCCTGGTGATTACACAGGACCAGCACTGCAGGACTGTGTCAGCTTCACTGATCTGCTGAAACCTGCATAATCACTGGTGATATCCCACCAAACCTACTGCCTGAACTCTCTGGACTGTAACTCTTCATTTTCCCACACCACAGAAGACAAGTCTACACCTAATTTTTGACAGCGAACAAGGCAGATCCTGTGGTGTCCTAATTCTTGTTAGAATAGAATTCACTAATTCTTATTCATCCTTTCAAATAACAGTATTTGTTGAACTTCAGTTTTATTTGCCTTTTCTAAATTTCATGTACAGTTTACTTAATCATACCTCACAACATGGCCTTCAGGCTTCCTTTCATAAAAATAACTAACATTTTTCTATTTTAAACATCTACTGAGCACTGACCTGATGTTCCCTTAGAACTCTCTGTCATAACCAACACAAACTTTTTCAGAATGAAAATGATCAGTGTAGATCCCATAACTTTATGTGCAAAAGATGAATTTCCCCATATTTACAGAACTGTATGCTTTTCGTGAATTTTTCTTTTTTGTTACTCAATCAGTCTCACAGGATCCCTCTTTTGATCCCAAGAGTGGTTTCTTTACTGTTCTGAAACCCTTCCAGGTCTTCATGTCTATGCCAAACTACTTTTCCTTGGCTCTCAGTGCTCAGTGCTCCTAACTATAGGCAATCACTCTGCTTTCCCCTTCCTGCTTCTTGCATGGCAGTGATGAGACCACTGAGAAGAGCTAATCTCACCCTTTTACTCTCAGCTCCTGAACTTATCTAGAAAGTTGTCCCTCTTATCTCAAGTCTGTAAGTATTACTCCACAAAATGGTTGTAATAATGTTCTGTGGTAGAAAAGGAGAAATATTCTTAAAACGGTATGAGCTGCTGAGTACTGTCAAATGAAGCTTTCTAGAAAGGAATCATTATGAGACATACGATGGAATGTAAATATTCAGAGACCTGGCAAACCAAAAGGGTTCTCTTTTTTGAAGAAGTTTGAAAGAAATCTGGGGAAACTCACTTAGTGGCACTACAGCTGTCTTATGTTATGTATAACCCAGATATAAATATATAGAATTTTTCATACAAAATAAAGCGGTGTCTCTACTTTTTATTCTTTAAAGATATTATTGCTGTTAGATGTATTGCTGTACCAAGAGTACTATAACTGCCTGGGGCCAAGCACCAAATAAAACATTACCAGACTATGAAAATATTCAGAAATGGAATAATTTACTTAATATAACCACATTATCTTCCTGTTGTATTTTCTGCCAGTACACAGCTTGTTTTCACAGAAGATGAAACAGGATATTATCACATGTTAAAAAATCCTAATTACGAATATAATTTGTCCAATGGAACTAACTAATTTTCTTTTGGTAGGAATAAGTCAGGCATTGTTAAGTCAGGAATTGCTTTTTTTTTTTTTTCCAAATAAAAAGAACTCTGTGGAGTTCTGTTTTTAATGCTGTTCTTAATTAGTTTAATTTTGTTTTGAAAATAATCAAATAAGTTATCATAGAAAGTAAAGCACTTTAATATGTAAGAGCAACTGTCTTCATGTTTTCTGTAGTATGCTTCACTCCCCAAAGGGAAAAGAATATTCTCTGCTTCCTTGCTAGTGAGGTTTTTTTGCAAAGACTGTGAGAAAAAAAGATTTTTTCATATCTCAAGTAAACACAACGAACCTTCCTCCCCTCCTTTCCATCTTTCCTCTTGGCTGTGGCTTTTCATGATCACTCTTGGGATTCCTCCGTCTGGAAGCATAAAATCACTAATTCGTTATTCTTGCAACAGCGAAAATGTTGTATTCCAAGAAATATGAATGATATATTTCTGTGAAACATATTTTATTCTTGGCTCTAGAAAGATAAGGAAGTTAGATCTATTTTTCTTTATATTAGAAATGCCATGGCCTAAATATGTTTTTTCTGGGCATCTGTTTTTACCCAGACAGACAGGTTTTGACCCTTTTTTTTTGAGGGAAACCTTTCTCATCTTTGAGATCATGACTGAAAAAGCTGAGAACAGATCAAGATTAATATCAGATAAAGCTGATATCAGATCTCTTAATATCTCTTAATATCAGATATCAGATTAAGCTGATATCTTAATCAAGCTGTTGATCATAATTAAAAGAGATTTGTAGGTAATTGGCAGCAAAATATTTAAAATAAAAATACAAAAGAAAAAGACAGGCTTATTTGTTTGATTTAGGATTTTTAAAATGCGCTTTTAAAGAGTTGTTTGAACCCTAAAGCCAGCTTAAACTCTTGCAAGGGCAAATAAATATCTGTAGACAGAACAGGACAGAGTCAAACCACTATCTCTACGGCAGTCTATGCGTAAACACAATCCATTTACCCCCTTTGAAACAAAAACTCAAAACCTTATATTCCCTACATATTGACAGTTCCAAAACCAAATTTCTACTACTCTTTCTCATATCAATCTATTACTGGTATGTAATACTAATCTTGCAATGACACTAGGTCATTTACACTGCATAAGGTGAATCCCACTTTCTTAACAGATAACCCATTTTGCAGAACAGGGAAGTCAAATTTTAACTTGTTTTTTCTTTTTATGTTTTGAAGGCTCAAAATTTTGAAGATAAATGAAAAGAAATACTATCTCAGGGTCAAAGTGCAAAATGCTGGTGTTAGTAATGAGGTACTTCTTGAAGGTTATCAGTACCATTAATGTCTTTTAACTCCATTAAAACAAATCTCTGGAGCTGTTTGGCTCCTTGTCAAATTAATGCTATGATAATACCTATATCAACACTTCTTGTGAATTGAACATGCACATTATTATATAATTAATAAGAATTTGAAAGCCATATAGGTTTATGTAGTAGTAGTAGTTATTTCTTATATATTATTCCTTGGCAAAAGAAAGAAGTAAAAGAGGAAAAAAAAACAAACAAACATGAAAACCAACACACACACAAAAGACTGAATTGCTCCATATTTTTCTCTAAGAGATTATTGGCAGAGGACACAGCAGATTTCAATTCTCTACTACAACAGTCAGCTTCCACAGGCTCAAGAACAAATAGTTCTGCTCCTGCTCTTTTTATTAATCTTCTGAGATCTACAACTATTCTACTGACAATAATTGATTTTAAATGGTTGGTGTTTTCTAGAAACCTGATTACACACTTTTAACTTATTGAATGAGTTAAAGATAAGATAACCATGCTATAGTAAAAATAATACAACTAAAGGCTGTATCCTAACAGCATTGGTTCAAAGGAGCTGAAGTAATATTGGCAAGATTGAATCCTGGCTCGTCTACATTTTGATTTTGCAACCATAACATTATTTTAATAAAAATTTACACTGCAATTATTGAATATTCAATTAGAATTATGCAAGCATTTACTGATATAATAGAATATATTACTATCCTCTCTTGTATGTTTTAATAATCTACTAAAGAGGAAAATAATCATAAAGCATTACTAACCCAAAAAAAATGTTTTCCTTTAAGATACATTGCAAAATCTGAAGTTTAATCTACACAGCAGTACAGCAAAAAGTTTCCAAAAATACCCATTTGAAATTGTTCATTTGATCATTTGAAGTTCTGCTAGCTTTGCTGTCTTCCACTTTCTGAATCAAAATACTACCTGCTGTTACTTCTGTGCAATATTATAAAGTGGTAGATATATGGGGAGGAGAAGTGGTGATGTAAATTATTTCTCATATTTTAATAATTTCTACATCTTTGTTTTTGTGGGGTATTTTTGTGTTTCTTGTGGTGTTTTTGTTTTGTTTTGTTGCTGCTTTTTGTTTGTTTGTTTAGTTTCTAGTGTTTATACAATGAGAAGAACATAAGTTTCTTAATCTTTCTGGTGGTCCCCTGAAGTGGGGATGTGGCCAAGCCAAGGCTACTCCAGGGTAGGGGCTCAGGCTCAGACTCAAATACTGAAAACAGGGTCAGACAGAACAGCAGGGCCATGGGGATGGGATGGGGCCATGCTGGGATGTCAGCGAGTGGATGTGACCCCAATCCAGCCAGATCCTTCTGTGGCTGGGCAAGGCAGAGCTGGGGTGGAGATGGACATCAGTGCTGATGCAGAACTGCTGGAACAGACAGGCCTGGATGGCCTGAAAATGGGTCCTGGGCATTTTCAGTTGTAAAAAGCCACTAAAAAAGCAAGACATTAAAATTCAGTTATTGATTTATATTTAACAGATCCTTTCTTTGCTGCTTTGGTGTCTTAGCATGGGATGTGAGCCTCTTAGCCAAGCCATCTCCTCTGTAATTGATATTGATCTCACCACTGGGCTAGTCCCTGAACTTTTAACTCTCCTGTTTTTATTTTCTAACAGAACAAATGGGTACACCCATGTCAGCTTCTCCTGGGTAAAGCTTTTCTGTCGTTCTGTTTCTCCCTGGGCTTGCAATCAGTTTGTTTCTTAACTTGTTTGATTTGATCTGTTTATCGATTCTTCACAAGTGCATGCTTTTATGCTCCTCAGGATTACTCCAGAAGGACATTCATGCTGAGGCAGGAGAATCAGGTGCTTCCTCTTTGTCCTTGTTACCAATTTTCTATTTATATTATCACTTTATTTCCATGACATTCCCTGACAGGCTGTTACAGTTAATTGGTTTATTGTAACATTGATATACTTCAGTAATTATATATCATGATTTGTACACAGGAATCACTAGATTAATAGCTTTCATTTCAGACTGTACAGCATCCACAACTGTGAGTTATTAGCATAGATGATAGCTTTGAAGTTCACTTTCTAGTAATCTGTTCTAAGAGTTATGTCAATGCTTTGCTGTGGCAAAAGGCACTAAAAAAAAATTAAAAATACGTGAGCAACAAAAGGAATACTAAAGAGAATCTCCATCCTTCATTGCAGGTGGGATGAAACATAGTGACAACAGATAAGGCAATAAATGCTGTATTTGCCTCAGTTTTTAACAATAAGACCAATTGTTCATGGGGTATCCAGCCCCCTGAGCTAGAAGACATGGAAGGAGAAGAGAATGAAACCCTCAAATAATCAAAAATTTTTGTGAGGCAATATGCAGCAGTAACAGAAAATTAATCCTCTAAAAAACAGCCCATTTCAACTGACAAAAAATAGTAAAATATGCATCATCTTCTGCATTAGAAAAATGAAAAAAGTAGGTTTTTATGAACACATGTATAATGTCTTTAAATATAAATCTCAACACATCTGAGCCATAAAACTATACTTATGAACACTTGGTTCCAGAGCAAGCCTTTAACAGAAATTTTTATTATCTGTCATAAATTTCATGGTTTTAAGAAATTTGTCAAAATAAAGCTTTAAAATGTTAAGTACAAGGTTTTCCACTAATCCAAAGCAAAATAGATGTTTATGCACAGATTTAAATATTTAGCATATAGATAAGTATTCAGGAAGATGAAAAGGTAAGCTCTATTTATGCTTGATTTATTTTAAAGATA
This sequence comes from Dicaeum eximium, assembly GCA_013396995.1. Lineage (NCBI taxonomy): Eukaryota > Metazoa > Chordata > Aves > Passeriformes > Dicaeidae > Dicaeum > Dicaeum eximium. The sequence continues at coordinate 4,381,362 of VWZP01009370.1, forward strand.
TAATCTAACTCCAGGACCATGATACATTTTAAAGGGAAGCAAATGCTATAAAAGGTAAAGTTGAGGTGGCTTTCTCCTTATCTTGCAAAAAGTATAATACAATTTGAAGAACACAAAAAGAAAGAAAAAAAACGTAGCTACATCCTTACACTCAAATACAAATACAAATAATAATAATAATCTTTATTCCAAGAAATCATACATGCATATTGAAACTAATATAAGAACTTTAGGGTGAAAATTATGTGGTTTTACATTAGTAGTAGGGCCTTAATATATTTTATATGGAAAAATGCTTAGAGGTCTTAGTGAAAAGGGACTATTAAATTAAGATACATAACAACAACAAATAATTTTAATGTTTAAGAACACTCCTTGCAAAAAACACATTTCTTTAAGTATTTGGTTTAATGAAATTAATGGCACATGAATTTTGCTTTTCCTAAAGGAAACGTGAATACGTTGTCAGAGTCCAATATTATCTGACCATGTTCTTTTAGATATTTCACAAAGGAAACTTTCACCAAATTTACTTATTTGAAAATACTTGATGCATCACTTGATTTAGTAGAGTGATTCAGCAACGTAGTGAAATCACAACATGAACACTTCATGGCAATTGCTCTATGCTCTATCACAACCTAAACATGATTCCCATGACCAGTCTCTCTCTACATGCTCTTTATCACATCACTGGGCAGCCCCAGTCACTGGGAAGGAACACAGAGATTCAAGCCTCTTGCTCTTTTCAAAATATATCTTGTTGGTCAGTTATATTTGTTTATATTTTAGGTTTGGCTGAGACATGTACATGTCTCTCCCACATTGGTCTGTCTCAATCAGGAAGACATCCACAGCTTCTCTAGGTTCACTTAGCAAAGGGTGTTTACAAAAAGAGCTGCTCCATCCAGCTGGTAAAGAGAGAGCTGATGCATTTATTTAAAGTTTTCTGGCCACTCTCTGATCCCTTTGCTCTTTCTTTACAACAGCTGGCTCACTCCTCATATTCGGCCCTGAGCTTCTCAAATACTTGTGCTCATCTCCTCTGTGCCTTCTTCCATGCTAGGGATTTTTTGATCATTTGCACACACTCACTCGCACACATATGTCCATATATGTAAAGTAAATATAATTTTGACAGCATTTTGGCGGTATCAGATATTAATAGAAATAATTTGTGCTGTTGAAGAGTGAATCCTGAAAGTGTTACACCAACTCAATGAATTGGGCATTATGGTTATTGAGATGACTAAAAATGTTGCTTTTAACTGGGCATAGGCAGACTGATGAATTTAAACTAAGAACTACATTATTTTAGTCATGTCAGATATTAAAACTTATGAACTGTATAAATTAATGTGGTTAGAAATTATTCTGCTTTCCATCATCCTTTGCATGAGACTTTCCCTTCCATCTCTGTAGATTATATGAAGTGATTAAAAAAAAGCCTAAAATTGAATTACTTAGATTAATTCCTGGTTTAAGTACCCCATGTCATGCACCATAAATAGCTGGCTAAATTTCTGCAATTTTCTACATCTACCTCCATAAAAGCAAGTTTTTCAATTGTACTTCTGATTAAAGGGAAATTAATTTACTATCATAGAACCAAGGAAGTTACACACTTTACTGTACTGTTGTAGTTATCTCTGGGTTATCAATTTATTTAAATAAAATGTGAAGAGATTAGTCATCTAGACAGAGATGATAAGCTGTGCAGGATAGCAGCAGGCAAAGAAAATGAAAAAAAAGGGTATGATGGATTGACTTTGACTAGATGCCATGTGCCCATCAAGACACTATATCACTTCCAATTATCAATATGAGAGGGAGAGAAAACCCAATTAAAAAGCCCATGGGTCAAGATAAGGGATCACTCACTAGTTGCTGTCACAAGCAAAATATATTCCACTTGGATTAATTAATATAAGTTACTGCAATCAATAACAAAGAAGTACCCTGAGAAATAAAAGCCAAGAAAGTACAAACAAAGAAACCCAAGCACATTAACACTTTAGAAATACCTGTTACAGATTTATTTTTTAGTTAATAATTTTTCACTGTTTTATAACTTTATAATTTATAACTGTTACCATAGTGTGCACAAACACACCAGCCTGTGGGCAGGCCTTCCTTCCTTCCTTCCTTCCTTCCTTCCTTCCTTCCTTCCTTCCTTCCTTCCTTCCTTCCTTCCTTCCTTCCTTTCCTTCCTTCCTTCCTTCCTTCCTTCCTTCCTTCCTTCCTTCCTTCCTTCCTTCCTTCCTTCCTTCTTCCGCGCTTCCGCGCTTCCTTCCCTCCCTCCCTCCCTCCCTCCTTCCTTCCCTCCTTCCTTCCATGAATCTATGTTATTTTATTCAAAATGCATTTACAGTGTATTAAAGAGTTAAAGGTAGTTTCTCTACCTTGAGTTAATTCAGAATTTCAGAAAGTTGTCTAACTGTAGGGAGAGATAATTTATATTTCATGTTTTAATTTACATTATAATTTGGAACAGAATCAGGTTGATAAATATTGCTAACTTGTGCAAAATGTAGTTTTCATTTACTGAACATTCTCAGTAAATCCCAGCTGGTGTTTATCTTGTTTATAGTCAATCAAATACTTTGGTCAGTAAGCTCCCAAAGCTGAGTTAACCTAAATTCTCTGTATAGTTATAGAGGGAGAGAAAGAAAAAGGGAGATAACAAACCTTCATAATTCCCAAGGTAAATGTCTTTCCTTTTTAAATGAGGTTGAAATGTAACCTCAACTAAGATCCTAAACAGAACCAAAGGAAAACACCTAATGACAGGTGAGATTACACTAAAATGAAGGCAATGTAATAGATAGTTTTTCTCTAATGTCCCAGTGTGTTCCAAATGTAGAATCTGGATCTCTTTAATGTTACTCATATTCAAAGAAATACCTGGGAGAAAAAAATACTTCATGCAACACTTTCCATGATGGAAGTGCAAAATTATATCTTGATATTTATAAAATATAATATTTAAGCTGACTAAAAAGAATAAATACCTTTCCAAGACAATTGCTTGATGAAGGAGCAACTGCCTAAGGCAAAGCCTCAATACCTAGTTAAATCCAAATTATTTTTAAAATTAAATACTAAATAAAAGAATTTCTAATAAATGGTTAGCAAAGCGATAAATACCTGAAACGTCTATAATTCACAACTTTTTGTCACATAATTCTGCTTCAGGGTTTGATAAACATCAATTAGCAGGAAAAAAACATGGATTTGCTTCCTGAAAAAAATAATTGTTCTTAAAAATTCTTCTCAAGATTTTTGTAAGTAATGTAACTGTCCTCAACAGTAATGCAAGCAGATTGAAATACTGAAATACTGAATTGCTGTGTACAGTTATCATACATTAATGTTACTGTGTCACTTAGAATATTAAGTATATCAGTAATGTGCATTTTAATATAATTAAAATCAAATCTCTGCCATGGTAACTGCCCTACAGGTAGTTAGAGCATTACTTATCATGCCTTAGGTTCCTCTACGCAAGATTGAAGAATACCAGCTCTCTCAATCTGCTTTTATTTAGGTCCTCTAGGCTGCAGGCCATCCTGGTAGCCTTCTCCAATTTCTGCACATTCCTTTTTATCAGGGTGATCTCAAACTGGATGCAGTGTTCCAGGTGCAACCTCACCAGCACTGAGTAAACAGGAATAACAATTTTCTTCATTTGTCTGTTCATACTTCCCCTACTGTATCACAGAGGGGCAAGATTTTTTAATTTAATATAAAACCACACTTGTGGGCTGATATTCAGCCTAGTGTTCCCCTTTTCCTTTCCATCAAAACTGCTTTTCAGCCAGGTGCTTCCCAGATCCCCCTGGTGGTATGTGCCTTTGCATTTCTGATCCTTGAACTCCCTGAAGTTTCTCTTGGCCCAATGCTAAAATGTCTCTGCTCCAAACTATAGGTCTTAATTTAAATTGCTAGTGTTAGGGTGGTTTCAAGGACAAGTTTCTGTAGAGAGAATTCACAAATTCCTGATCTAAAATAAATTTCTTGATAATTTCAGCAAAATAATGTCCCTACAACCAATGCCAGTCTTTGAACAGTCATGAGGAAGGGTATTTTTATAGACATCAAAGCAGAATGAAAAAGACCTACAAGATGTACTGAGTAGAATTGAAAAGAAATGTGTCCTACAAACTCATGTTGGTCAGAAGTCTTTGAAGTAATTAGAATTTAAGGCTCTGAATCATGCATGTCTGCAGACAAGGCCACTGATGTTAAGAATCACTCTGCTTTTATGTTTATTATTATCACTGTCTTTTGTCACTGCCTCTGTCATTGACCCTTTTGATTTTTGTCCAATTTCAAGTTATGGAAAGAGTCATTACTGTTTCTCGTATCCGTAACAACAACAAAAAAAGTAATAAATGCTGTTTATTTTCCTCAAGCATGCCTGTAAAATGAAAATCCTCACCTTGTAGTTCCCAGCTCATCTATCCCTTTAAAGCCATGAATCTACATGTTTTGAGAGTACTTGTATAGCAGAAAGGTGTTAATATTTCTCAAACATGCCACACAGTAGCGTGTCCTTGGCATTTTCTCCTTAAGTTCCCAGTGGCTGTACTGGCTTAATCAACTTTCTTCACAGCCCCTGCATGGTGTTGTGCTTTGCATTTGTCACAAAAATAAAGCTGATGATACACAAACAATTTAGGTATTGCTGAAGAGCCCTTACACAGCACCAAGGACCTTCTGCTTCTCACTCTGCCCTGCAGTAAGTAGGCCAGGGTGGCACAAGGTGCTAGGAGGAAGCAGCCTGGACAGTTGACCCCTACTGACCAGCGGGATGTGCCCACCGTATGGCATCATGCTCAGCTGTAAAAGCTCAGGAGGAAGTGATTTGTGTTCCTGGTTATGGTATTTGTGCCTGTTACACAGGCTGAAGCTCTGCCTTCCAAGTGGTGGCTGGGAATCTGCTGGCTGATAAGAAGTAGGGAATTAATTCTCTCTTTGATTTGCTTGTGTCTGAAACTTTGCTTCACTTATTAAACTGTCTTCTCTTTGCTTGTGAGTTTTCAGCTCTTGGTCCCCTAGGGGAGCCTTTACTCTAGCTAGGAAAGCAAGTGAGCAACTGGCTGGGGGCTTAGCCTCTGGCCAAGTATTTCAGGATATCTTCTATAATTTTAAAATGCATTTAATTAAGCGTATTATAATAATGCAAAAACTCTCCTGATACTATAGAATAGATGAAATACCTATTTCTAAGAAATTTTGTTTGATGTAGAATTCAGTGGAAGTATTGCTAAGAAGCTTTCTAATAATTTTTGAAAACAGAGTTTAGTATATTCAAGATAAAATGCAAGTGCTTTAGGGTATGTATTGTGGGGTTTAAATTAAGGAGTTTATAAAGTGATTTTATGTAGTTTTAAAAGGTATTTAGATTCAGTTTCTGACTTATGTTTTTTAACTGAAAGTTGGCTATTTTCATCCAGTTTACTCATTACAGTCCCTTAGCTGATATGCATGCTTTCTGTTTATAATTTCTTTTTCATATGATTTAGTATATTTTATTTTTGTCTCTCTTCTATCAATTCTATTTCCTACACATATTTTTAAATAGAAATGTTTCTCACCATTAAACTTTCTCTCTTTGTGTCATTACCTCTGTATATAAATCCTAACTATTACTAGTTAAGAAAAATAATAGAGTCCAAAATAAACATTGAATCATCAATGAGGAGTAGGATCAAAAGTAAAATATGGAACCACTTAAGGTAATAGGAATAGAACAAATTAGTTGTAATGATGTTAATAAATTTTGTTTCCGTATTAATATAATATAAATAGTAAGGAATTATACAATACAGAGTAATTGTAGTGACTACATATTGGATTATGGGATGGAGTATGAGACATCATGGGGAAGGCCAAATGTCATTTTTTAAGCAGGACTCATGATTTTTTGTAGAGGCAATTATGTGTCCCATTGTTCCTCAGATGCACAGTGTAGTCAGGGTTGAAAGGTTAACATCCTAATAATGTCCCTAATGCTGAAACCAGAACTATTGTCCCAGAGATGCAATAAATATTTGGAAAAGTTTTTAAGAGGACATGAATAGTATCCTCCTGTTGTTCAAACCAATAAGGTTTTATTTACATATTTATTAGTTTCATTTGGAAATTACACATTTGAGTTTGTGTGGATGGAATTATATCTCTTTTGTTTAGCACAAACAGTGAAAAATTTGCCATCTTTCCCCACTGAAATACAGAGCTATTGGTTCCTAGTTCAAATAAAACTGAAATTCTCATAATCTGAGACCATTATTTGGTCTACCCAAAACTACTGGTTTCACCCCCTGCTCCAGCAGAGGAAATTAAATCATAACTTAATGAGATTCATTAATACTGTACTCATTCACTGTGCCCAAAAGTACTTCTAAATAACTGAATTTTTTTGGTCACCCCAGTTCTTCTTCACATCACCTCCCCTTATGCTGCTCTGTTGATGCACTACCACCCCATCGCAATTTGGAAGAAAGAGAAAGACACTTATCTTCAGCTGGCTGTGTTGATTTACAGGACCTGGCATGATTTGACATGTCTATCCCTAATCCCAGTTTTTGTCTGGTTCTCATCTATGAGAAGCCAGCTCCTATACACTTGTAAATGTGAGTATACATGTGTGTGGGCATGCAGAAGTGCACACATATCACAGAGCCACAGAATGGGTCAGGTTAGAAGGCACCACAGGGGATCATCAGGTCCAACCTCCCTGCTCCAGCAGGGTCATCCCGGAGCACATTGCACAGGATTGTGTCCAGATGGTTCATGAATTTCTCCAGTGAAGGGAGACTCTACATCTCTGGACAAACTGTTCCAGTACTCAGTAATTTGGAAGTTATTGGTTTTAGATTGCTTAAAAGTAATGTAATAGTAAAATTCCCATACTCGATATTTCTATGTAATTTTTTGTTTATTCCAAGCTATAATGGGAAAACGTAAGGAGTAAAAAGAACACAGCCAGTCAGCTGTACAAAGAGAACTCCTGTAGACCTCATTACACTGCCTGCACTGAACAAATCAAGCACACACATGAATGCTAGTTCCCTTTTATTATACTCGTAAAGCGGAGTTTGGGCTCATAAAAACTCTAGCAGGCAACTTTATAAAAACGTAACAGCTCGGTTTTAGTGGTTCCTTCATAGCTATCAAACAAAGCAGGTTTTTCTCAAAAAAAACCCCTAGCAGATACTTATGAAACAACTGCCTTATTTGGCATTGTGAAATGAGTATTTTCACTGTATACTGGTTCATAAAAGAGGGAGACTGTTCAAAATCAAATGCAAAAAAACCCTATTAACTTGTTGGATGTATTCTAAGCATTAAGGATTATAGCTATGTAAATAATAGAGAAGTCATCTTTAGATGGATTCATTCAATTTCTGCTTAAACATTTTTGTACATTTTATTGTTCATTTTCTGGATAGTCTTGTTTAAATACCCTATTCTCACAAATATTTAAGGAATTAATATTTTCATTGAAAGTATTCATTTTTCATGTGGACATGGATAAGATGTCTTATTTTCTCATTTGATACTCATCATCCATTTGCTTATTTTCCCATTTAGGAGCTTCAGTTAGGCAATCACAAAAAAAGATTTTGTTTCACCTAGATGAGATCTCCTGCACTGAAATGAAAAACAGCATTAAGGAATAAAACCAGAAGTTTAAGAACACTCACAGACTGCATTTTACTTCAGTTTTTCATGGGAACCATTCACAACTAAATAATACATTTGTATAAATCTTTACTGGTTCACAAATAATCTGTTATCAGAAAAATAGCTTGTTTATCAAATAGTTTATTGGAAAAATAGCTTGAAACTTTCTTGCTTTATTGTGCCTTCAGTCATGAAAAGCTGCAAAGGTTGACTGTCAGAATTTACTCTACTTTTACAATAAAAACATCTTACATATTTCAGATGGATTACATTAAAAATCAAAACAAACCCTGCAAAAATTCCCATGCAAACTTAAGTTAGATTTAATTATTATCTGGTTTGTAATAAGTTCTGACAAATTTCTTTACAGTTAGATCTGTTAGAATTAAAACTGGGTCATCAGCTTCTGTCTTCATTTACAAAAGTATTCTTTCTCTAGAATAGAATTCTTCCCCAAGACCATTAGGAAATGAAATAAGAGACTAGATTATGCAAATGTTTGAGATAAATTTTATCCTTCCATTTCCCATCTAAATGTACTGCCCTGATTTAGGCATTAGTACAGCAGGAACAAAAGAAACAAAACAACATCAAAAGTTCTCTTTTGAGGGCTTTCTGTACCTCACCGTACTGAGAGAATTTTAGAAAGAAGCCCTAGTTATATCAAAGAATTTGGATTTTCAAAGGAATGACCTTCCAGTCAAAGGAATTCTTGTCCCAGGTGGTGGTATGTATTAGGTATGGCTGTTGAATACATGAATCATCTTGTCTGATTGTCATTTTCCAGAGATTGGAAAGGCCTGAGGAAGTTTTAGCATGCACAACCAAAACACACAAGGCCTTTACAAGTGTTATCCTTCTTCCACAATTTTCCATTCCAGGACTACCTTCAAAACTCTCAGCTGTCAAATTCTCATCAACTTTAGCACCTTAATAGATTTATGGAGCAGTTTTTGTAAAGCTAAACCAAAGTACTCAAAGCCTACGCCAGCTCAGGAAATTTTTCTGATTCTGAAACACGAGTATAACAGGACAGGTTGCTGATGCTATTTAGGTCTTTTCTACCCTAGAAAACCTCTGGCATTATAAATATGAGCCCCCCAGTAGACTCACAACATCTGGTGTCTGAAGGAGTTATCTGCTGGTTTAGTTGTATTACTTCACTAATGCATGCAAAATGAATGAGCTTTTTTTTCTTTAAGTTCTTTATTTTTATTTTTATTTTTAGCAAAACAACCTTCAGACCTGGACATTTGCCAGTAATTTCTGCCTTTTAATTTAGTCAATTCATCTGCCTTCAGATTTTGGTCTTCCAGGCCATACTTTCTTAGCTTCCAGGGTCCTCCTTCTTGCCTTTCTGAAAGAAGGGGGCTTATAACTTTTATCTGCCAGGGTCTCTCCTAAGCTCCAGAAGTTTTTATATAAAGTGAGAGAATTGAAGGGGAATGGAAGGATTAGTAGAATTAGGAAGACACAATTCTGAAAAGCCAATTAAGAATAGAATCTGTAGCTGTCCCTACACAACAAAGAAAAATACCTAGTGATGACTATGAGAATTTTTACTAGGATTTTGTGTCAGTCATATATGGAAACAAGTAGTTCTGTTCTACAGGATTTGCAAAGTTTAAAAGGAGAAATTGTGTTGGTGAAGAGATACAAATAGGTGTATAGGTTATGAGTTGTAACAAAAGAATAATTCTAATTATGCAGAATCAAAGATGGGATAGTGTGAACCAGAACCAAGCTTCCACTTTAAAATACAGACACTCAGTAAAACCTTTAAAAAATGGTAAGCAATTTAGGGCAATAAGTCTCTCCGTGTTTTGTTTTACTGCTGCTGCTGTAACTGGGAAGTTTTTCCATACGTATGGAAACTTTTGAGCTTCTTTTGCAAGAGCTACAAGACAATGTATTTAAATAGGACATTCAGTTCTGGATTGAGAAAACCACAAGGAAACTACTTCATCTAATAGTGCAGTTTATATCTGTTTTAGCCTAAGAAAGTGTCTCCAAAGATGAGTTAGAGAGATTGTAAAAGAAATTTTGTCTGTGGTCCATTACAATGAAATAAAAATTATGATAGTTTTAAACAGACAACATATTAAAATAATGCAACAATGCGATGACATTGATTAAGATGATAAATAGATTTATAGAAGACTTTACACATGGAATAAGGCTTTTCAGAGTAAGTGTTAAAGTGAAAACTGAAAAAAGCACATTGGGGATTAAAAAAAACCTTCACAGCAGTAACAATTTTAGTTTTCAAAGAGATTCAAGATGTAATATAAAAAGGTAGGATAGTTTTTCTTACGTTTATGTTAAGTGAAAAAGTAAAACAAGCACTGAAACTACTAAAAAAGCACATAAAATTTTAATGAATAATTTTGCATTTGTGCTTGGACAAAACCTGGGAATTTGGCAATAATTACAAAGATTTCCCCCCCCTAGAAATTATTACTCAGGGGCAAATTCTATTTTGGTGGGATTTTTAAAACTTCTTTGATGGCCTAATTCCCAGAAGTCAATGTGAACAGAGATAGGTTAAAACTAAGTGTTTTGAAAATGTTAATTACCTAATGAGTTTTTAGAAAGCCCACAATGGGACAGTGAAGGAAAACATCAATATGCCCATCTTCTTCTAATATGAGGAAATTAAAGCAAGACAACTGGGAGCAGCAATAGAATTTCTGTCAGATCTGTACTAAAAATCAAATAGAATTCATGTTTGAGTTAATGTAATTAGACCTTACTGCTGATTTCAATATTCTGTTCATTTTCAGCTTGTGCAAGGCAGCTGTGAAAAACAGGACTTCTGAAGCTAGACACAATTTCTGCCACTATAGAAACTGGTCAAAATTTTATCTGTGATATTATTGAATTTCAGGAACAAAAGAGTCATTCAGTTTTCTACTTTTATACAGAGGAGCAATATCAGTGGTTGTCAATCATCTATTTTAAAAAATTAGTCAGAATCCTTACCCCAGCCAATCAATATAAAAAAGTATGATTGACTGATTTAGTTATATAATTTTAGAAAATAGAATATTTCCTTCCAGCATTCACTGATTAATAGTAACATTGAAATAATGCCCGTATATATCAGTGTAGGATTGGTCCTATGTGCATGTGTGAAGGAGACAGAGACTATACTCATGATTTAAATATATGTGAAACAGAGGAAATACTCTAAGAGAAAAAGTTATGTGGGACCTCGATATATCCAAATGCAACTGATAGCATACTTTGTAGAAGATATTATTTAGTGCAGATTTTTAGTGTCAGCTCAAGTCTTTTTAACACTACAGAGAAATATGAAATTTACTGTCCTCAGTGGTTAGTGGGCTGTGGTTGAGCTGCTTTTTTATTCTATAGAAAATCTGCTGGGAAATCTTGAAATGAATACGCAACAGTTGTTAGAGTAAATAGAAATGAGAGAAGGAAGGCCAAGGCCTATCTGGGATTAAATTTGGCCAAATATGTCAAGAACAAAAAGAACTTTACTATACAGGGAACCATGCACTGGAACAGATTGCCCAGAGAGGTTGTGGAGTCTCCCTCACTGGAGGCACTCAAGGATCATCCAGACACAATCCTGTGCCATCTGCTCAAGCAGATGACCTTAGCAGAGAGGTTGGACCAGATGACCCACTGCTGTTCCTTCCAATCTTACCCATTCTGTGACTCCATGACATGCTTTGAAAAGCTCATCATTCATTCAGGATTGTACCAGGAAAACCTCATCCAAGTAATTCCTCCAGAAGGTAAAGGTCCCTGTGTAATACAGATATATTTCAATATTAAGTAAACCTGAACTAAGGATATTCAAGCTTATGGTCTTGAAATATATCCTCAGAGATCAATTGCAGCCTCTCAGGGCTGCAGCTGCCAACTTGGATGAAAAACTAGTTGTATCTAGAACCAAATATGAAGTAGTTGAAAAATATAAACCTGTGCTCAGATCCTTTGATATCAATTTTAAGGAATTTCTTTCTTCATGAAAGGGAAAGGGAAATGGGAGAGACAAGTTGTTTATTTGAAAAGTATTCTAAACCAACAAAAATAATACCATTTACTTGTCGTCTGTTCTCCCACCAGAAAAATTACTGTGTCAAATATAATCTAGTGATTAGATATAATAAAATGGAACAGTTAGATCTAATAATTATTAGAAGCTGTTATTATTAACAAGTCTGCTAATTATGACAAACAACTATTGAATTACTTATTTACTTGGTTTGAAAATTACGGAGCCTAAAAATTGCCTGGAATTTCAAGTCTTGCTCTTAGAAAGATTGGTGACATTAATGCTGCTTGAGTGATCTGGGTTTCAAGGCTCTCCTAAGATGAGGAATCAGACAGTTGTAAGAGCTTTTGCAGAGATCACTGGAAGTTGCCTCAGAGAATTATGTTGGCTATCTGCTCTTCCTCTGTCATGTAAGATCTGGTGTAGCTCAGTGACAAGGCAGTGGGGGAGCTCCCTAGAGGCAGCATTCCAGCAACAACTGCAGCCAGGGTTTTAGCCTGGAAGTCACTCTTCAACCCTGTGCATTCTGTGTAGATGCACCTGGTAGTGATTTACAGAAGATCCACAAAATGGGAAATGTTCAAAACCCAGATCAATGGTTTGTAAATCTTCTGTTTTATTTCTCCTCAATTACTTGTTTGTGGTTGTCCTTGTTTTAATTTCACCAATATATGATAGGTGACACTGTGATATAATATTGCTGAAACCATTATTGACTGCTAATGAAAGAGTTATAAGAACAAAGAGCAGTGAGAGTTAGTTGTAGTTCCCTTTCCTTCCTATCCATTTCCTCTTTCCCTTCCTTTTTCTTTTTCCTAAAACAAACAAAAGGAAAAGGAAAATATAATTCATGATTCTATGATTCTTTCCCCTCTCCCTTTTTCTTTTATCTGTTTTAAGGAGAGTTTAACTTCTCTAGACAGATGTAGTTCCTTTGCTATTATATAAGCTGTGGATGGATGATATTTGCCGTGCATTTATTTGGGACTAAGAGAGTCTTGGTATAGCAACAATCAAAGAAACCTAGCCAAAAACAAAGGCAGAATTGCCTGTCGCCTACATATGCTTTTTCTTTCTATGTACTGTGTATTTCTATGTCTTCCTATGTACAATACTTTTACAATATGTAGGCATACACAGATGTATATGCTATATATCTTTTATCTACATACATACAGACTACATATGTATTCAGAATGTGGATATGGATCACCTAGTATATAATGTTTACATGCAGTATGTATATATTTTGTATGTATGGTACACATTCTACATCTACACTTTAGTATAGGAATACCAAAAATGTTTTTCTCCTTAATATGTTAAATTGTCTAACTTTTAAAAGCATTAAACTAATTTTGTATTACTTCAGTGATTTTTTCTAATTCAGTGAGATTTAGTGAAGTTGCATGAATTTTAAATCAGCATAAAAGAAGAAAGAAGTCTATACAATGAAAGATTGTAATAAAACAAGATTCTGTGTCAATTAATCTCCCATTTCTTTCTTTCTTTCAGTTCCACACCTGCTATTCCACTATTTGTGTTTTTTTCTTTATTTTTTAATCACTCTTTATTTAATGTGATTTATTTTTTATCATTTTATGGTTCTGTATAATCTATTTTTCATTGTTCCAACAGCTTCCTTCAAATTAGTAATTTTATTAAAATTCTTTCTCATTTCAGCTGCACACAAGACTAGCAGTGTCTAACAGAATCTCTTTTGGATGTGACCTTTTTATCCCAGCCTGTTTTAACTTTTGTGGTGCGTTGGCCTCAATTAACAATTAAGCACTCACCAGCTGCTGCTCACTCCTTGCTCCCAGAGGAAAGTAGAGGGAAACTGTAAGAGCAAAAGTAAGAAAAACCTTTGGGTTGGGATAAAGACAGTTTAAAAGAAAGAGCAAAGACATAAAAAAAAATCACCAAAAAACAGCCAAGTGATGAAGAGGCAAGCACTTACTACTTCCTACCAGCAGAAGAATGGCTGGTCCCATACAGACTCGCTGGGTATTTTGGAAAATTTACACTTTGATTTTATTGAGTTTGATGAGAATGAGATTGAGTATGACATAGTATGGGATATTCCTTTGGCAACTGAGGTCAGCGTATTGCTGTGTCTGTTCCCAAACTCTTGCCACCTCTAACTGCCTTGCTGGGGGGCAGAAGAGTGAGAAACAGAGATGGACCTGATGCTGTGCAAGCACTGCTCAGCAATCAATAAAACCTTGTTGTGCTACTAAGACTGTTTTAGCCACAATGTAAAACATGGTACAAGGTGAATTGCTATTAAGAAAAGTAGTCCCATCTTAGCCAGACCGAGAAAAATTTATACTTTTAAACTTGGGGAATATATGGTGTCTTACACTTGCTATAAATTTTTTTGTGACTTGTGTCCTTGGAATTTTCCAGTAAGAATTCTGATTTATGAGATTCTGATTTACTCTATTTTGATTCTACTAGAGGAAGGCTGTCTCTTGGTATATTTTATCTGTTTTGTTCCACTTCTTTTGATGGATCATTATAGATCCAAATTTCACCCCCGGTTGTACTTCATTATAGTACCCTCCCCTCTTTCTGCTTTGACTCTTGATTTCTTCTCCAGAGAAAGCTGTGGCTGTTGACTACAGCAACAGTTCTGCCTCTTACACAGAAGCAGTGTCTGTCTGTATTTTATATCCTACTTTTCATATGCTATAACAGTGTTGTGTAGTTTGTACTAGATGTCAGAAAGTGAAACTGATTAGCATTGAGAAGTTTATTTATTGCACAAGAATAATAGCAGGAAGACCCCAAAACTTCTTATTCTTAGATGAGTGTCCCTACACAATATTAGCTCATGATACCTCATGCACATATGTATCTTTCATTTCTTCCTGTAACTTCACATTTTTGAAGCTGTTTCACTGACCAGAAAAAAAGTCTGGAAAAGATTCCCTGTCTTTATCTGGACACACCTATACCCTGATGAATCAGGAAATTCTCAGGGAAATTTGGAGCTACTTCACTTAACTTATGAGGAAGAAACTGAAATTAACTTTGCTCCTCTTGAGTGAGTCTTCCCTTTTTCAGAATTATTGTTGTGTTACTAAAAATGTACAATGCATAAATTCACAGAGTTCCTCCTCTCACATGAATAATGGCAAACCTGAGAGAGGGCTGTAGGAGTGCTAGTCCTCTGTATAAAAGTGAATTTAATCTAAAGCCATCTGACTCAAACTTGTCCTTAAATTCAAATCAGATATTACAAGGTATACTTACACTGTTTTCAAGACTCTGCAGTACTCAGAAGTAGAGCTATGAGAAATGCACTGTCCGTCCACCATCATGCTCTAATCTTAAATGGAGAGAACTTCAACAAATTAATGCATCATTCCACTGAACTGAAGAGAGGCACTGTAGTATGAAAGACTTTAAATTCTGTAATGTGAATTAGACAAAGGCAAACCAGATTCAAATGTGCCTCTGAAATAGACAACAAGCTATTCTTTCCACAATCTGCAGTGTATTTCAGTGTATTCTCATTGTTTTGATTACGAGAAACCAAAACACTACATAGTCATGTGTGACAGCTTGCAACATCTCCTGTCCTCTATTCAGACATTGAAGGCTTTAATTTTGTTTTCTTTTGTTTGGTTTTACTCTGTTTTGCTTAGCAATCATTACCACAAAAGCGACATTTCTGCTTTCAATAGCAAGAGCTCTTTCACCTTGTCCCCTCTAAAATCTTAATATAGTCTCCCTCTCAGCCTGGGTTCTGATGCTCTACAAAAGTCATTCCGCTTCTGTCATCCCCAGTTTTCAGTAGAAATTATTTCCTTGGGTAATAAAAGGGTAAGGCAAAGTTTGCTTATTATATTTACATCTGAATCCTGAAATGATTAATTTAGAAACACACAGGCCTTAATAATACAGTATTAGTCTTGCTAATATCAGGCCATAAGCTTTTTAGAGAATTGACGCCACCTTAGGACTAAGGGAGTGAAAGGGTGATCCTAACATAAGGAAAAGTGGTAGGAATAAAGTGTGTGTATAATGATTTTAACAGTGTTATTATGCTTCCTTTTCTGTAAAGATGAGATCTAAATCTATAGTGATTCTTTAATTAGACTAGCATGAGGCAATAAAAACTGTGTTAGAATTGATGTTTTCTGAAAACAGTGAGAATAATAAGAATCGAGAGGAAAATGTTCCTCAAGTTAAAATTTTGGTAAAGACAATTTTTTTCAGTTTTATAGATTAGACACTTAAAGATCTGTGAAAATCAGTGCACATGACTGCTGAATGTGACCCAACAAGGTATAAATTATCTGCATTCTATTTTCATGATTATGTAATTATGTTGTGTGGTAATCTAACAGTTTTAACTCTTCCCCAAATCATAACAAAAATAAACACTGTTAAGATTAGTTAACTCTTTTATAATTTATGTTCTCATCCGATTTCAAGATCAACCATGAAATTAGGAAGCTTCTTAACTTTCAGTGATTTTACTTTGTCAGAAAGCATATTTCAATACCCTCACTCTTCCTTTAAAATATTTATTAATCGTAAGAAAGCTCTTCTATTTTGCTATTTTACCCAGAACCCTGCACTTTTCCATAGAATTAAGAGCAGTTAATCAACCTAAAAAAAAAAAATTGTTAAATGATCAAGTTCTGAACAATCAAGGTTAAATCAACTTCAAAGGAAAGTAATTAGCCAAAATATTGAAATGAAAGCAAACAAAATAAATAAAATTGCTGTAAACTTTAACCTCAGGAATTAATCCAGAAAAATACAAATTGCACTTCAGATTTCAGTGTCAATGATATAAATTATGAAACTTCATTAAAAACTGATACAGACTGCCTGTTTATAAAACAATATCCCAGAAATAGAAAGTTTACAAAACCATGGAAGCAAATAAAAAAAAATATATTAAATGGCCAACGTATTTTGCTTTTCACTTTTTGTTTGTTGTTCATTCCTTTGTAATTTTCATTTATTTAGTATGAAACCTTAAGAAAAAAGGATAGAGAGAAGAAAGGAGAAACACAAAGTTCTTCTCTTTGGTGAACACTTCAACATAAAATCAATTTTACAAATGAGACAACCATAACTGAAGTAATACCCTAAGTGGAAATAAAAAGCTAAAATCCTTTTTTCAAAAGAAAAGACAATTTGTGTCAAGGATAACAGTTTCAAGTGACTCTTAGCCTTTTTATGCTCACAATTGAAATACATAGATGTTCACTTACTTCTGTACCCTTCATATATTCTTCAATATGTATTTCACTGGAGTAAAGAGTGGAGTCTGTAGCAGAAATGTGTCTAAGCAGTTGTGGCATGTGGGGGAAACACCATGAGCTGCAGTGTGTCTGCTCAAATGGGGTCCAGGCTGCCTCAATACAAGGGAGAACCACAGCGGAAAATTGTAATTGCACATCCAAATGTCACTGTACTACCCCAAACCAGATCAGATCCATCAGAGAAGCAGTAAGGGCCCCTACCAAAGCCTAGCTAACAAAGACACTAGCAGCTATTAGAGGCTGAAGAGGCACACTTTAGGAAGGCATTCCATGAAGTCCCTGAAGGTTCTGGGGTCTCTATGAGGCTTGTGCCAATGCAGGGACACCCCTGAGAGCCACAGTCCATGGATGGACAGCAATGGATAAGGGACAACCATGAGGGACTGTAGCCCTGGGGGACCCAGGCCAGGCAGGAGCACAAAGGACTGGAGCAGCAGAAATCATTGAAGGCAGCAATACCACCTCAACCTCCTAAGCCACCTAACACCTGGCTGGATGAATGGGACAGACTGAGTATAAGACATGGTGAAAATATGGAAAATTGAAAAAGAGAGAGAAGACAGTGTTTATGTAGATGCAGGGGTGTGGGGATGTGTGTGTGTGAAAGTGTGTTGAAATGTGGGGGTTTTTTTGTTGTTGTGGGGTGGTTTTTTGTGGGTTTTTTTGTATTTTTTGTTGTGTGTCAACAAATTGAGATAGGTAAAATTGACACTTCTAGAGGTTTTTTTCTTGCCTGTGACAGCAATATGTAGGAAATACACCATCACATTTTTATGAAAATGTCATACTATTGCACTAATGTACACCTCTGTTTACAAAGTATCTATCTTCACTTTATTAGCTTACAGTAAATACAGAAATATCTTAAAACTGTATTTGGAGTTACAAGTAAAGAAATATACAGAATAAATATACCCCTGTATTTCCTTCTTTGAGGTAAATGTTTAAATATATGACTTCTGGTAGGCTAGAAGCTAAAATACAGGCAATAAAACTAATGGTCCTAGATAGGGAAAAGTGTTTGATTACTCTTTCTTAGAAACCTGTTTCAGGATAAGAACGTTATTTTAAGTTTTGCTGTAATGTAAGTCACTAAAAACCTTTTTAAATTTAGTGTGCTGCTTTATAAGAAGAGCCACTCATTGTCAGTCCATTAATTAACCAAAATGAATTAATAGATCATTAACACAACATTACAGGACTCTAATGAATCTGTATATTGTTTAATCATATGCTATGTAATATTTATAGATCATGTAATTTTACACATGTTGTATAGAATTGTTGCTGTATTTTAAGCCCACTGGTAACCAAGCACCATGCATTTGCTTGCTCATTTTCCTCTAATGGGATGAGGGAGAGAACTAGAAAAATAAAAGGAAGGAAATTCATGGCTTAAGGCAAAGGCAGTTTAGTAGGTAAAGCAAAAGCTGCAGGTGCAAGCAAAGCAAACAAGGAAATCATTCACCACTTCCCATGTTCAGGCAGGTGAAAGAAAAGCCAGGCTCCATCCCATGTAGCAGTGACTTGGGAAGACAAAACACGATCGCCCTGCCTGTGCCCCTCTTCCTCCTTCTTTAGCTATCTTTTATTAATGAACACATGATGCTGTATGGTATGGAATATCCCTTTGGTCAGCCAGTCCTGGCTGTGTCCCCTCCCAAATTTTTGTGCACCCCCAGCCTACTCACTGGTGGGGTGATGTGAGAAGCAGAAAAGCCCTTGACTCTGTGTATTAAACCAATTTTATTATACAATTTTTATAGTAAGTTTTATTTGGCATAAATAGAGCCTCCCAAATAAGGAATATTGGACATATTTCATTTACATTAACATGGTGGATTTCTTGCCTTGTTCTGTATGTAAAGAACTGGGCTATTTTCTTTTGAGCTACACTTGTTATCATTTTGTCCAATCTTGGTATGACAACAACAACAACACAAGTGACCTCAAGTACAGGCACAGCAGGAGCAGTCTGTTTTTTCCTGTAAACTGAAATATTCTTTTTGCTGTTAGACCTTGTTTTTAACTGATAGTATAGAGGAATAATCTTGCAGGAGTGTACTGATGTCAAGAAAAAGGTCCATTGCTAGGTAACATATTCTGTGGGGTTTTTTTGCTGTGTAGTTCTTTTGTCAATGAAACTGATAATAAGTGTTTTAACCCTTGTTTAAGACAGGCACTAGCCTCTTTCAGCTAAGATCCTCCCCACATGCTGGTAAGAGTGGAATGGTATTAAAGGGACAAGTTTGTTAAGCACATCCATAAAAACCCAAAGCTAATCCTAATGAACTTTAAACAGCATTAAAAAGAATAACTCTGACCATACATGGCTTTAGCTTTAGCAGTACTCTCTTGATTTCTGCATTTACCCTGCTTCTGTTATGATTCAAGCTTGCAGCTGGCACTGAAGAGCAAAGAACAGAGTAATTTCATGCTTCCTAATATATACTTTTGATGATTAGATGATGTTTAAGCTGAAAGTACATTAAGAAATTTCAGCATGATCCAGGAGATGTAAAAATAAATGAATTGACAGATGAACCCAGAGATGAACTAGGGCTCATTTTCTTCCTTTTCAAATCCTCTCTCATTTTCAGAATTTTTACAAGTTGCCACATTTCCTTGATTAGTAGAGCAAGCATTATTTAGTGATTCTTAAAAAATCCTCACTAAAATTATATATTTTGCATTTTACAGGATTATTAGTGTACTGCATAACACAGTTTTATAAAAGATTTTTAGTCAGAACAGTCAATGGAAGGCAGACAATAACCATCTAAATGCCTTAAAAATCTGTCCCATTGTCCTTGTAAGATGTTGTTGTCATATGAGAAAAGAAAGATATGTGTACAAATATGTATGTATAGCAAGCTTCTCCTTGGGAGCAGTGATGGCAGCCAGTTGGACTGTGCTTTGGCAGTACCATATAGCCTGAAGTTATTTTAGCCACATTTCAGTCTGTCAGTAATGTCATCATTCACTTGTTCAAAACTTCTTTGCTTTTATTTGGAAAGCCTAAGTATTGAAACTTCATATTCTAATATTAAGGATAGCTTTCCTCCCTCTCAGAAAAGGAGCTGTCCATTTATTTAACTCAGTGCTTTGCATCTGCATCCTGACTTTTATCCTTGTAATATGAGGCTCTGTGTTTTGTCATGTCTGAATACGTAACTCTTAGGTGTATGTAAATGTTCAGAAACAAGTGTACATAATGAACGGTAGATAAATGTATTTAATGATATTTCTGGGTATCTTGAACAGCAGAGAGAAACAAGTCTAAGTTGAAACTTCTCCCGCTTCTTTTCTGAAAAAAGAAATAATAAATATGAAATTCAGTATTTCCTTCTACACATAGTGGATCATCAATAAGCAGACCACTGATGCAGATAATTTTTTTAGATAGGAAAAATATATTTTTTGTAGTAAGACTTGTGCATGCTACTTGCAAATATAAAAGGGTTTTTTTTTTGTGTCTAACACTGAAGACAACTCTGAATAAGATTCCCTGATATATTTCAGTATTTTATAGTCTATATTAAATTTAAGTAAAACCAGAAGTACTCAATTCTCTTCCTTTTACTTTATAGTTTTCCCTAAATTTGAGATGCATTAGACCGCAATTCTTTATGGATAGAAAATTGGCTCAGAAAAATCTTAACAGTACTTTCCTTTAGACTCTTTTTATACCCAGCTTCCTATTGAGGAAGATATTTTCACAGAGAACACCTTACCTCTGTGTAATGATTTCAGGAAAATATTACCAATTAAGAGATTAAGTATGGTTTACTACCTAATTGGTAATGCATTTAATTGAAGTCCTGTAAATATTGATTATAAGATTAATACTGTTCCATTTTTTTATTTGCTTAGCTGACTAATAGAAACTGCACTTAGGGAAACAATGTATGATGCCCAGACTGGTAAAGTCAAAATTACTACTTAAAATGATGATGTCAGAAGTTTATAAAAGTTTTGGGCAGCTACCCCTGTATCTATAGGATTACACTCAATAAAGTATTTGAAAGGAGAAATCAAATACCTAGCTACAAAAAGAGGAGAAAAAGGCTGGGCACAGCATAATAGAGAAGAATGTGGAGGTAATAATGGACTAAAAAGTATTTTTGAAAAGATAAATCTAATTCTGAGGCAGATTAACAAAATTGTTGTATGTCAGTCAAAAATATTTATAGCAAATAGAAATAGTAAAAGAAAAGTGAATTTCTAGTATCTGATTTTGGTGAGACTGCAAAGTTTGTTTTATAAGAATGTAAAAAAAATCTTACATTTTTAAAGCAGTCTCTTCATCTCATTTCCTCTCCAATTTCCCTAATCAAGAAAATGTTCAGGAAGGAAGATACCTTCTTATGTTAACTTTCATTCACAAACTCTTAAGGAAGATATTAGAGGTCTGGAGGAAAGGAAAAAAAAATGAGTAGAATTAGAATTGAGAAGAAAACAGAAAACATGCCTTTTAAGAGAAGATCTAGGAAGACTCAAACAATTCAGAAATTCAGAGACTGAGGGATGATCTCATTGCTGTCTACAACTTCCCCATGGGAGGAAGCAGAGAAGGAGGTGATGACCTCGTCTCTCTAGTGTCTGGTGATAGGACACAAGGGAATGCCTTACAGCTGCATCACTAACAGTTCAGATTAAATATTAGGGAAGAGTTCATTGATCAAGCAGTGGAACAAGCTCCCCAGGAAAGCAGTCATGGCTCCAAGCCTGTCACTGCTCAAGAAGCACCTGGGGAATGCTCTTAGCTTTATGATTTATCTTTTAGCTTGCCCTGTCTGGAGTCAGGAGTTGAACTCAGTGAACCTTGTGGGTGCCTTTCAACACAGGATGTTCTATAATTCTAAATAAGGTATCTCAGAATACTTTTATAGAAAAAAGAGATGAGCATGACTCATCTCATTCTAAATTAGATTTGTACATATGGCCATCCAAATTGTTTCTTAAAATGACATGCACCTCCCCATTTACTATGAAAGCATTTTAGAATTACAGATAGCTTCTTTAGGCATGCCTGAAGTTATGTTATGTAAACTCTATCCTTAATCACCTTAGTACTTCAGCATTGCTAAATAATCTTCCAAAAGGAAAACAAAATAAAGAAATGCAATACATCTAAAGTTCTAATCTCCTTTATTAAATTCAAGGAGCTTGTACTTTTCTTTTGGGAATAAGATTTAAAAATAATTTGTGCTATGGTAATATTTTTTTCTAAATCATCCATTCATTGCACTTAAAAGTTGTTAGAAGGTCTTTTCATAAACTATAATCAATTACATGGAAAAGCTCATTTAGTTAGTAATTCACATTAAATGAGATAAAGGTAATGTTCTGAAGTTAGGCTACGAGAAATGCAATGAATTTCATAAACATTTTCAGGAAATTGTATTAGAAACAGAGTAGGGCTAGAAATAGGCTAAAACAAACAAAGAAACAAAAAAAACCCCTATCCTGTATTTTTTCTTTTAAAAATCCTTTTCTTGTCTTCTATTTGTTATATTTCCTAATGGGAAGTACATTACATTTTTACATTCTGCAACTGCCCGCCTGATGTGACAATCTTTCTTGTTGATACGAATACAAATACATACACACAGATGCCTGGAGCATAACCTGCTAGTTTTTCCCTATTTAAGGAAATCTCCCTAACTGTCTATCACCAGCCATGTATGTTTTTCTCATTTTAAATGTACATCAGATATTGGTGAGAAAAATCACATTTCATAAAAACAAACAGATCTAATGGGATGTCAAGGCTCTGAATGAAATCTAATGAAGCAGAAAAAGCCCAATAATATTTCATTCATCTCCTAGCTCTGAAAAAAATATTTATTGGTACCTTGAAAAGGAGCAGTTTCCATCAATTACACAAAAAAAAAAAATCAGCACATTATTAATTATTAAGATGAGCAGGAGAAGCAAAATAGAGTGTGGGATCTCTGCTGAATGGAGCAGAGGATCTAGTGACAAAAACATGTGGAAAAGGCTAAAGTATAGAATGCTTTTGTTATCTTAATCTTTATAGTAAGGCTGGCCTTCAGGAGTCTCAGGACCCTAAAACATAAGGGAATGTCTAAAACAGATTCACACTCAGTATAGGATGACCAAGCTGAGGAACATTTACAAAAACTGGATACACACAAGTCCATGGGACCTGATGGGATATACCTACAAGTGCTGAGCAAGTTACTCAATTTCACTGTAAGATAATTCACAATTGTCTTTGAAAGGTCACAGCAAATGTGAGAGGTGCCTAAAGGATAGAAGAAAGCAAACTTCTCTCATTTCTTCCAAAAACCTTCTACATAGGAAAGGTATGTGTCCAGGTCAAGGGAACTGGTGCTCTCTCCTTCTTTTATATCCTTACAGTATTTTTTCAGGTACATTTAAGTACAAGACACATTATGAAAACACTTTTTGCAAGTTTGCTCCTTGATTCCCATAGGAAAGAAGACATGCACCTATTGAAAGGGACTGCAGTGTTCATGAGCCAGGTCTATATACCTGATATTAATTTCCCTCAATGTAGAACTATACTTCCTGACTGTGAGAGGTTTAGAGGTATTTGTGTCTGGTTTGCAACTAAAATCATAGATTCAGAACACCGGGGTTGGAATGGACCTCTGGATGTCACCTAGTTCAATTCTTTGCTCAAATTAGCAAATTGAGCCCTTTGCTCAAATTAGGGCCACCTTTGAAGTAATATCTGTTCTACTCTTGAGAAATACATAAGTATGTGTGGAAAAACTGAACAGAAAACCTTACCTTAGAGTCTATTATACATTTATGATATATGGCTTTAAATTCACCTTCAAGAGACATAACACAAGACTGGATAATAATCTGGACTTGTAAGAATACTACTCTGTTGTTGTCAAAACACACTCAGTACAGAGAATTATTAGAAAGAGAATGAAGAACAAAACATAAACACTGTAATGTCACTGAATAACTAAATTAGAAAGGCAGTAGAAATTCTTCTTGCTTAAAGAGAAAAATAAGGCTATTATGTTTTCACTGTTGCAAAGAGATGTGTCATAAGTAATGTGATAGTAATATTCTGTAAACATTGAAATATAAATTATACTGACAGTATTTTAACTTTTTCCAGATTGCATCTGATTGTTGAGTATCAGAATATATGTACACATTTGCTTAATATTTAAATACACTAATTGGTATAAAAACTGAGCCAAGGGAACTACATTAAAAGCAATATATATATGTTCTGTTCTGCATATATTAGTCATAGGAAATTCCAAGAAGTCTATATGTTGCTTATCACTGTGAGTGGTCTCTGTGTGATAATACAATAAATTTAACAAACACTTTTATTTGCTATTGGTTATTATTGATATCATTTATGCACAAGTTAAACTAAGGAAACACAAACTCTATAATTTTTTTTAAAGCTACATAATAATTGAAAAATAAATCCAACAACTGTTCTTCTAAATTAATGTGACTATTTTTAGAGGCAATGCAGAACTGGAGTACAAGAAGTGATGATATTGTATGTTGTTGAAAGACATATCCAGTACACTTTCAAAACTCATCTGTATCCATTACTCTATTATAGATCAGCTTTTCAGAACTAAAAAAAGAGCACAGCAATATTCTAGTTTATTGATGTACTTGGCAGTATTTTAGTCAACTTCCATATTTTTTTAGTAGTGTTACTTAGTAAGAGACAATTTTAAACCACAGATATTAACTAACTAAATCTGAATCAACTTATAGGTATAGCAATGTGAGGTCCATAAAATATGTCAATAAATGTAGGGAAAAAAAGTTAACACAGCTGTCATGTCATGACAACACAGTTGTCACAGTGCAGTAATGGCACTAAGGGACCCTGAATCTTTACTCAAAGCTGTGCAGTGATGGGAGGTGCCACCATCTCCAACACCAGCTGGAGTAGATATTCCTACCACAGCAGAGACCCTCACCTAGACACAAATACTTCGATATTATGCTGCCTCCTCATCTCTGGCAGTGCCTGCTGTTCTAGAATTGCCCTAAAAGAGTCTGGTGCCTCCCTTCAGGACCTACTCCCGTGTGAATCCTGCTCTGGTTGTGGTGCTGAGTCACTGAAAGGGCAGCAGGAGGAGGTGAATGAGCTGTGCACCATCAGGAAGGAAGGAGATTCACAAGATCTTCAAAGACCAGACAGAGACAACAGCCCCAGACCTTGCTCCAAGTAAAGAGACAACTGGAAGCTTCCTTTGGAAGGAATAGTGAATGCAGGTGCCCAAAATGGAGGAGACTTGAGACTCCTGGCAAGTAGTAACTAACACAAGTTGCTATGTCTCAATCTAAGAAAAGTTTTCTCTTTATGAGGGGGAGGAAACACAAGGATGTTGCTGAGAGAGTTTGTAGCATCTCCGCCCTTGGAGGCATTTAAATCTTAACTGGACAAAACAACATAGTCAAATGGAATTTGCTTTAAACTGGAGGTTTTGCTATGCGGCCTCTAGAGTCCCTTTCCAACCCACATGGTTCTGGGATTCTATGACTGCTTGAAGAAATTCCTGTTGCATAACCTCAGTACTAAATGTATCATATTTTACTCTTCTTTACAATTTGCTTTAGTTCAGTCTCACCACTGTAGTGAACTGAAACTCATCTTTCTTTTGTTCCATTCTTTCATCCATTTTCTTTTTCCTTTTGAAATGGGACAAAATCTTTATACTGCTTTCATGTACTTCTCAAGACTGCCTTCAAAGTACTTTTCAAGAAACTCCCTGCTCTAGTAAAATTGCAGGGCAGAAGCTTTCCCTGTTAATATAGATTATGGTATTATAGCAGGGAACAGAATCTGAATATTTCGTTTCTGTGAAACAGAATAAAAGACATGCTTATGTAACAGGGAACAGTTAGAATGCCTTCTTTCTAAATATTTTCTGAAAAAACTTATAGCCTTTGATCTCTGCCTTGTTGTCCAGTATTCTGCTATTTATTAGGAAGTTGTAACCACATCTTTGCATGAGTTTTATTTGAAGTTGTGTTTCTTCTTTAAAGGTACTTATTATAAAAGGAAATTGTTTTCCTTTGAAAAGGAAATTGTACTTCTGAATTTTAACAGTGGCTATTTTCTTAAAGTTTTCTCAATATAGCTGATACATTCTATATCAAGAATTTTGCCCTTAGTATCTACTTGATAAATATAATGTAAAAGGATTTATAAAGCATTAATTCAAATGTTTTGCTGATATATTTGAAAGGCGTGACATGATCTGTTTTATACAAAGTTATGAAAGGAGAGGACTCAGTATTGCTATTTGCTAATAAGTGAAAAGGTTCTTTCAGCTAGTTTTTGCTTATCATTTGAAGTAATCAGAGTTTAAAACATCATTTCAATGTAGAGTTGTAGCATATGGTCATTTATTAACTGCCATATTAAACCAGATATTTTGATGCTCATCACTGCAAAGGTTTTGATTTGGAGGTATGCAGTTTTTGATAATCTTTCAGTAAGCTGTTGCTCTTCTGCTAATGGTTGACTACAACTTAAAATTCTCTTGTACATGCAGAAAAGAGCTTTGAAGGCCACAGGCAACCTGAAGACAGCACTGTAACAACTAGAGAAGTATAAAATTGTATTTCAGGAAAAAAGAGAAAATACTTCTAAAGGTATTTAGAATTCTAATAAAAATCAGAATACTCATAAATATTAAATCATTGAAAGAAGGTGAGATAATTTTTGAAGACCCCATCCTGTTCACCATCAGTGGAGCCCTTCAGTTAAGTTTAAAGCTGTTAAACGTTCAATGGAACAAGAAGTGGAAGATGGTTTTCTTTCTGTGCAAGTGTTGCCAACCTCACCCAGAATTATTCTGATATTTCCTTGTGCTCAGTTAAAGTTTAATTAATGCAATAATGAGAAACTTTTAATAAATCACAGAAAAAAAGGAAAATACTTTCTCCAACATTTCATGTCAAAGTAAGTATTTACATGAGCAGTGAAACATCTATGTAATTAAAATGCACATCTTTTGCAATATTCATTGAATTATAGAATGGTTTGCATTGGGAGGGACCTTAATGATCCATCTAGATCCAATCCTCTGCCATCAGCAGGGGCAGCTTCCACTAGACCATGTTGACCAAAGCCCTAATCAACACTTCCAGGAGTGGCCATCCACAGGTTCTCTGGGCAACCTGTCCCAGTGCCTCACCATTCTCACAGTAAAGAATTTCTTTTACATACCTAATCTAAACCCTCTTTCAGTTTAAAGCGATTACTCTTTGTCCTGTCACTTCAAGTCCTTGAAAAAAGTACTTCTCCAACTTTCTTGCAGGCCCCTATCAGATACTGAAAGATGATAGTAAAATCTTCCTGGAACCTTCTCTTCTCCAGGCTTAAAACCCCTAACTTTCTCAGCCTTTTCTCATAGGGAAGTTTCTCCAGACCACTGACCATCCTGGTGGCCCTCCTCTGGACTATCTCTAACAGTTCTATTCCCTTCATATGTTGGGGACCCCGGAGCTGAATGCAGTCCTGCAGATGAGATCTCACAGGAGCAGAGCAGAAGAATCCCCTCCCTCAACCTGCTGGTCACATTGCTTTTGATGCAGTTTAAAGCTAATTTAAATTGTTAAATTGTTAAATTGTTAAATTGTCAAATTGTTAAATTGTTTAAGTCTATTCTGACACCTGCTTGCAAAATTAAAACCTGGGCATTTGTTCTAGTAATGTACTGGTCAAAAGATGACACTACCCTGTTGTTTTCTTTTGCAACATGGAGTTAATTTATGCATGTAAAGAGGAGGACAGAGCTCTTGTCTGGGAATTCAAATAAAATCCCATACATACATCCCAAACTGCAGCACAGTTTCCTTAGGCCATAGCTGTTCCCAGGTATTTTTATGCAGTAACTAATGTTTCACCTCTCATTTAATACATTGTGGGTTGTTTTCTAAGTTGGGGTTTGGTTGTGTATTTTTTTTTGGCTGGTGTTTTTTTTGCTTACTTTGAAGAAAATACTTGTAATTGTAAAATCTTCCTTTTACTGCATAAACCTTCTGAATTCCTGACTTGAAATTCTGCAGTACCCGAGTCTGCAAGGTGTCTACCACCCAAATATGATTAAGAGACATAAGCTTTAGAACAGTTAGAACAACAATATCAGTGAGTTACACACCCCACTTTAGGAGTATTGTAGGTCACAATGCACAATTGGTAAATAACATCTAATGTATATGGACACCTACACTGAGCAAAACAAAATAATGAAGGCATGGTTAAATGCAGAATTCTTCCTTTCACTGGTGTTTGATGCTTTATCTCAGGAGCAACATTTTTCTACCTTTAAAGATATAGGCATCTAGGCCAAAAGGACTTTGCCATGACTGTTTAGAACTATCCCTAACTTGGCAGACATAAACTTTCTGTAGTATGTATTCAGTCCTCTTGGAATAATGTAGAATTAAGTACCAATGTACCTTTATTCTATTTTGTTATTCTAGACTACTATTTCCTATAGTTGTAGTCACACTTTTATATTGAACTGTCATTTCTATTGACACAGTGGCTATAGCTTTCCAAAATCTCACCTATCCTCTGTGTCCAAAAGGCCCAGACAGACTTTGTGGAACTTCTTTTTCTCACTTGTATTAACTCCAGCATCTTTGTTCTATGGTAGCAGTTTTTGGAATGTTTTAGCCTTTCTCTCGGTAGTCCTCAAAGGCTTCTGAAGTGTTCACCTGTCTTTTTGAAGCACATTTAATCTTTGAACTTCCATAATCATAGATATTTAAAAAGCTACTTTAGGACATAAAGGTAGATTGAATTAGAGCACACCAAAATTGTGCCTACTCAGAACCTATATTCCTCTGTCAAACCCAGAGCTAACAATATTTTCATCTCAAGAGTTTTTCAGTAAAAGATTTCTTTTAGGTTCCTCCTAGAATTTAAAGAATAATTTATCTGCATATCTTAATCTGATAGGAATCTTGAACACTGCAAATTTTTTGCAGAAAGAAAGAGCCTTTCCAATATCAATAGCATCAAGAATGTATCTTCCAAGTGCAGTTATCGAAAAAACAAAAAATATAACCGACCAACCAACCAAAAAAACCACCCTAAAAACCCCCAAAACCTCAGCCCACAGAGTTCAAGTCATTTGAACTCCTTTCTCATTTGAAAATAGAACAACAAAACTGGTAAATTCTATCTAACATCACAGCATGCTGGCTGGGGGACTTTCCTAGACATCAGTATACATGAATTTGAGATTTTTGTTACTTTAGAAGAAATTAGATAATAAATTAATTTCTTTCAAAAAGTGCAAAATCTGTGTAGATGAACATTTCTGGTATCTCCTCAGCAAAATGTATCTGAATGTCAGTGGTATGGAGAGTTTTGCTTTCCTTTTTGTTACCAGTATTCCTGCAGCAGCAGCAGAAATCATTCCAAATTTGAAGAAAAATAATTTCAGCTTTTTTTATTTGAATGTGAAAGCATCACACCCTTGCTGAAAATATAGATGAAGAGTATGAAAGGTTAGAATCAAATATAGATGTACGCTTCTATTCTTGTTGGTTTTACTGTATTTCAACTTTTCATTCCTTGTCTCTCAGCTTTATCACAGATGAATTGTTAAGAAATAGGTACAAAGTGTTCTTTGCTCTGTTCAAAAATATCAATAACTTTACAAGTGACTTTTTAATGACCTCTGGCTCATTCTCTTTAGTAAGGCTTGATCTACACAGTTTCTGAATATAGACATGTCGAGGTAATTTAAAGTGTACCTTCATTTATTCCCCACAGACAGGAAAAAGTCTGGACAGTCTTAACCAATGTAAATTTTCTTTTGCTGAAAGAGTGGATGACTTAATACTTTGCAGGTTTTCCCAGAAGTACTCAATAGTCTTTTGAGGCACTATTTTGAAAATAAAGCAATTTCTCCAACAATCCAGATCTTGTATTGAGGGCATTACTTCCTTCAAGATCATATTTGATTTGTTTATAAAAATTTCTCACCCTCTCTGCCCAAGTGAATGGGGCTCAGTTTCTCAACTCAGACTAAACAATTTCAAACCCAAAGCCATTTTGACTGCAATTTAAAAACAAACAAAATACAAACTAAATCCCCCCAACTCTATGGTGCATTTCATCATCCCACAGCTCTTACCTATTGAATAGAAGGAGTAAAAAGTCTTCACCTCTGAGTGTCAAAGGCACTTCAGAGGCAACTGTGTTAAGGAGACATTAGTTAGAACAGCTCCATGGACTGCTTAAATTTATGCTGGAGGCCACATTAGTTAAAAAAAAAAAAAAAAACCCAAACAAAAAACACGTGTTTTAAAAGCATTTTGCAATCAGAAAGAGTAGGTTTCCTATACTCTGGCTCCTGATTCATATGCATTGATCATTTGAGGTAAATATGTATGCTAAGGAAGCTGTCTCATGTCAAGTCATACAACAAAGGTGAGCTAATGGTAAATGGCTTCAGTATCGTTTGTATCTGTGATTTATCTCTGTCTCCTGCTTCCTTTGATGGAGCATTATCACAACTTGTTTATTATGACGTGGTAATTTCCCTAAAGGGAAAAGAAAACTGGTTGAAAATGGGATGTGTCTGTGTGACTGATCAATAAGCTTCTACAGTGGAAGAAGGCGTGGAGGAGGTGGGCCAAGGTGATGTGCCCAAGAAGTTCAGGGCAGGATACAAGGAGTGAGCACAGGTATTGTAAAGAAAGCTGAACTTAGCTGAGCACTAAAGGGACCAGCAGGTGGCCATTGTGTTACTTACATGGCTGTATCAGTCAAGTGTATCAGCTGATTGTCTAAATGGCTTTCCCAGAGTTAATAAAAAAAAAGTGAATCTCTTCCTGATTTAGTCAGACCAGCCGTGGGGAGGTGGCTCCCAAAAACTGAGCAATGTCAAAATTAACTTTGGAGAGAGAAATAGCCTTGAGCTGACTTCAACCTACATAATTAGGAATGCCACAGCATTGTGGCAGTGAACATACAAAGACCAGTAATAGGAATTGTGTTTGCACTGTGATCCAACTGCACACTGCAATTGTGGAATTGTTCTTGTCTTGTGATATCAATACATTGCATTATGCTAAATCAAAATCTTTTGTAATTCAGTTACCTTTAAGTGAATTTTATATTGAAACATTAAACCTCTCCCATGTGGAAAAACTAAAAGAACCTGGTCAGAGAGTACTGGGCTGACAGGGTGATATCAATACCAGACCAGTGCCTGAAGTGATAAATGAGGAGAGACTAAATACTTCTCAGGCTCTTGGTTGTCTTGTTTTAAGATCAGTATTTTCAGGGCTGTAAGAGATTTCTGTATATCAGATTACACCAACAGTCAGTTGGAGAACTGGGACTACAATATCCAATTTACTCCATATCTTGCACCACTGTAAAGCTTGATTTAAACAAGAAAGGAGGTGTCAAACATAAAGAAAAGCTTTTACTTCTAGTGGCTGAGATTTGATAAGAGTAGTTTATCATAGGACTCATTTCTGATCCCAGCACCTCTAGCCAAATGGTGACATTCAAAAGAAAGCTGGCATTTTAGAATAAACAGACTCTATGTCTATATGCAAATTAAAAAGTGTGCTGGAAGCAGGGAGTTCAAAGAAGCAGAATGAGGGTGAGTTTATTGTGACACTAAATGACTAATATTCCAGAGATCTAAAGGGCTCACATTGAAAGGATAAAGGTGGAAAAAATATAAAACCTGTGGCAGATGGACAGTGGAGCCACAAGCAGCCCCCAGGAGGGCTACAAGCATCTGCTCCTTACGAGGGCTGAAATCTTCCCCTCTGCCCTTCAGTGCAGCCCCTTATATATTTCATCTCATGTATTTCACCTGTGTGCCTTCCTGTGATTGCTCAGTACTTGTCTTATTACCTGTTATGAATGTTGAAACCCTTTTTATTCAGATATTCAAGTTTAGAAGTTGTAATCAATAAAGTTTGTTAATCAATTGTATTCAGGCGGCTCGGGGAAATGCGTCGGGTCTCATCGTCGATGGCGTCGGGATTCGTCGCGCCCCTGCGTCGAGATGGGATTTTAAACCCTGTTGGATGTTTCCCCAGTTGAGTACCCCTAGAACCCATTTAATACGAGCCATTTTAAGAAAAACCCCTAGACAGCCCACGAGCCCCAGATGAAGGAAGATTGACAGAGAAGCTTCCAGAACATGACATCATTGAAAAGGAGTCATCAGTACAGTTGGAGATTGGTCCGCGCCCTGACCAATCACCAAACGAACTGCCAAAATGACCAATGGGAAGCAGAGAAAAACAGCCAATCCGGAGGAGAATCGAAAATGGACCAATCCCCGTCCGACCGACAGTATAAAAGACAGTGTAACAACTGTGACGGGGCTTTTTGCTTGTGGCAGCCCTTGACTCTTGCACAGGCTGAAGCCATCTCCTTGAGATACAGTATCCAAGCCAGCCCCGGCTTCCTTACTGTATCTCTCCCCGGCTCGTAAAAGGCTCAGGGACTAGCCCTGAGCCCCACCTTTTTGTCTTACTGCACTTTCTCCAATAAACGGATTTCCACTTTTTCTACCTCAAATTAAGTGGCTTGCCTCCGTTTATAACATTACCTTCAATATCAGGCACCTGTCCCACGCAGCTGTAGCCCATCAGGGAGGAGGCTCCACCTCAGCCCCACTCCCAATTACCACAAGATGTGTGCCTACAACAAAAACCCACAGGCTTTAGAGTTTTAAGAAAATTATTGTGAGAGACAAACGAGTGATCTAATTAGATTTTGTAAACATAACTCTTTGTAATGATGGTTTCACTGCAGCAAAAAGTGCATAACTAGAGCCAAGAAAGATAAATCCAAATCAAAAATAAGGGACAGCTAGAACAGGTCATTAAGAGTTGGTTCTCAGAAAGATCAAATCAAGTGATGCTGCTGCACAAAACTGCTGGGAAAGAGATTAAACAGCTGATCAGATCTGTCAAAACCACACCTCCTAGAACAAGTAAATTGTTATATGCGAGGCTCCAGACCCACTGCAATTCACCTCTGCATATTTGAGATCAAGTAGTACAGTCCTGAGAGTCTCCACTGTGTGGCTTGTGGCCTGAAGAGAGAGATTAATAAATTTAATTACCTATGTTTGTATGAAGTAACTGAATGAAATCCTATAATTTATTAAGCACAGGAGGTGAGATTAAATTATGGATTTTTTATCATTATGTCCATATGCTTTTGGAAACGTGTGGTGGAAATTCACAGTAGATATACATTATTTAATGCAATAAAAGTAAGGTGCAGGAATGTTTTTGTGCTTTTAGTAACTTTAAGCAGCTAATAATGACAAAAAATTCCAACAGGGACTTATGCTTCTTTACAGGTCAGATCCTCCAGTCTAAACCCTCTGCCATGGGCAGGGTCATCTTTATCAGGTTGCTCAGAGACCCACCCAAACTGACTCTGAACACATCCAATGGTGGGATACCCACAACTTCTCTGGGCAACTTGTTCCACTGCGTTTTAGAAAAAAAATTAAAAATTTCTTCCTGATGCCCAATAAACTTACATGCTTTCTGTTTAAAACTGTTACCCCTTGTCTTGTCATTTCAGGCCTTGGCAAAAAGTTCTTTCCATCTTCCTTTTAAGCCTCCTTTAACTACTGAAAAGCCACCATAAGTTCTGTCTGGACCCTTCTCTTCTCCAGGCTAAATCCCCACAATTTTCTTAGCCTTTTCTCATAGAAGAAGTGTTCCAGTCCCATGATGGTTTTTGCGACCATCCTCAAACAGGTCCAGGTCTTTCTTTTACTGGGAGGTGGTCCACAGAGGTGGACACAGTACTTCAGGTGGGGTTTCCGTAGCAGGATGCTCTGCCTAAACAGGGATATAGCCTGCCCCACGGGCACTGCCATTCAGCACCACCTTGATTCTGGCTTTTGATGCTTTGTTTTAGCACCACACTTTGAAGCTGCAGCTCAAAAGAATGAGTGGGGGAAGTGGGGGGATGCATTAAAAGATGGAGTACCCAGAGCTGATGCCAATGGCTTTTCCACTGGAGAGAGTGAGGCAAACAGGTCCTCTTCTCAAGGGTGCATCACATTCCTGCAATCATGCTCCCCAGGGATGAAGTCAGCAGTGTAGGACAACAGCTTAGTTGTGCCCACACTGTGCTACACTTCACCCTCTTGCTGCAACAGGACAGAAGGGTCTGCTGTTGCTAGAGTTGAAGAATGATGAGACCAGCTTGACTGACCTACCAGACTCACTATGAGGACATGCAAGACAGGTGTTCCTTGAATGAAGCTGGGAGCAGCAAGGATGTGCAGGCCTTGATACAGGAATGAGTCAAAAGTGTTGAGCAGAAGAAACAAAAGTGTTGGTAACACTTTTTCCAGCACAAAGTCTATTTGGCTTTTGAGGAGATCTGACAACACATAATCTGAAAAATATAGATGACTGGCAGTCAATAATTTTATCCTGTAGAAGCCAATCCCTCTTTTGCACAGTGAAGGCTTCTAATGTATCTCCCTAAGATGTGTGAAGATCCTTCCCTTGAATGGGAGCACCCATCAAGGAACTCCTTGAGGCTGAGCAACAGATTTGTCCACAGTATGGGTGAGTAACACCAATCTCAACTTAATAATTGTTTTGAAGCTTAATATAATTGCCTCAATATAATTGCTTTAATATAATTGCTTCATTATTGCTACCAAAATAGTACACTATGCTAGCAGCTAAACCTATCTATGCTCTCTAGCAAATAATTCTGATTAAGCTATTTTTGTCTAATTATTATCATCATTATAATAATTAAATAACTTAAATAAATCCTTTGGTTTATTTATATAATTTTATTTGCTTTGTCATCCTTAATCCTGCAGAAAAAAGTTCTGTAAAGTTTCAATTGCAGCTATATAATTCTGTCAACCTTTGACTAAGTCTGGGGTTAAGATTGGATCCAGCCACACCTAGGTTCCTCTCTAAGAAGGGGTTAAAAAGAAAGGGGGTCCTTTCTGTGCCCTCTGACTCAAAGGGAGGGCTTCTTTAATAAACTTTGTCTGCAGCTTCCATTCTACCTACAACAATCTCATAGGAGCAGGACACACAGAGAATCACCTCCCTCGACTTGCTGGTAACACTTCTTTTTATGCAACCCAAGATACAATTGAGTTTATGGCTGCAAGAAGACATTGCTGGCTCATATCCAAAATGCCCAGTGGAAATACAGATTTGTATTTTCCTTGGGAAGTAGAAAAAAATCTATTACAGTTTTCAGTGTAATGGATTTTTCTTAAAACAGTATTTTGGATGGGACAGGTTTCTGCTGGGTCATTTAGCCAATGCCTCTGCATTAGAGGAGGAAATATTTTATTATTTCTGAGCCAGGTCTCACACAGTGNCTTCTCTGGGCAACTTGTTCCACTGCGTTTTAGAAAAAAAATTTAAAATTTCTTCCTGATGCCCAATAAACTTACATGCTTTCTGTTTAAAACTGTTACCCCTTGTCTTGTCATTTCAGGCCTTGGCAAAAAGTTCTTTCCATCTTCCTTTTAAGCCTCCTTTAACTACTGAAAAGCCACCATAAGTTCTGTCTGGACCCTTCTCTTCTCCAGGCTAAATCCCCACAATTTTCTTAGCCTTTTCTCATAGAAGAAGTGTTCCAGTCCCATGATGGTTTTTGCGACCATCCTCAAACAGGTCCAGGTCTTTCTTTTACTGGGAGGTGGTCCACAGAGGTGGACACAGTACTTCAGGTGGGGTTTCCGTAGCAGGATGCTCTGCCTAAACAGGGATATAGCCTGCCCCACGGGCACTGCCATTCAGCACCACCTTGATTCTGGCTTTTGATGCTTTGTTTTAGCACCACACTTTGAAGCTGCAGCTCAAAAGAATGAGTGGGGGAAGTGGGGGGATGCATTAAAAGATGGAGTACCCAGAGCTGATGCCAATGGCTTTTCCACTGGAGAGAGTGAGGCAAACAGGTCCTCTTCTCAAGGGTGCATCACATTCCTGCAATCATGCTCCCCAGGGATGAAGTCAGCAGTGTAGGACAACAGCTTAGTTGTGCCCACACTGTGCTACACTTCACCCTCTTGCTGCAACAGGACAGAAGGGTCTGCTGTTGCTAGAGTTGAAGAATGATGAGACCAGCTTGACTGACCTACCAGACTCACTATGAGGACATGCAAGACAGGTGTTCCTTGAATGAAGCTGGGAGCAGCAAGGATGTGCAGGCCTTGATACAGGAATGAGTCAAAAGTGTTGAGCAGAAGAAACAAAAGTGTTGGTAACACTTTTTCCAGCACAAAGTCTATTTGGCTTTTGAGGAGATCTGACAACACATAATCTGAAAAATATAGATGACTGGCAGTCAATAATTTTATCCAGTAGAAGCCAATCCCTCTTTTGCACAGTGAAGGCTTCTAATGTATCTCCCTAAGATGTGTGAAGATCCTTCCCTTGAATGGGAGCACCCATCAAGGAACTCCTTGAGGCTGAGCAACAGATTTGTCCACAGTATGGGTGAGTAACACCAATCTCAACTTAATAATTGTTTTGCAGCTTAATATAATTGCCTCAATATAATTGCTTTAATATAATTGCTTCATTATTGCTACCAAAATAGTACACTATGCTAGCAGCTAAACCTATCTATGCTCTCTAGCAAATAATTCTGATTAAGCTATTTTTGTCTAATTATTATCATCATTATAATAATTAAATAACTTAAATAAATCCTTTGGTTTATTTATATAATTTTATTTGCTTTGTCATCCTTAATCCTGCAGAAAAAAGTTCTGTAAAGTTTCAATTGCAGCTATATAATTCTGTCAACCTTTGACTAAGTCTGGGGTTAAGATTGGATCCAGCCACACCTAGGTTCCTCTCTAAGAAGGGGTTAAAAAGAAAGGGGGTCCTTTCTGTGCCCTCTGACTCAAAGGGAGGGCTTCTTTAATAAAATTTGTCTGCAGCTTCCATTCTACCTACAACAATCTCATAGGAGCAGGACACACAGAGAATCACCTCCCTCGACTTGCTGGTAACACTTCTTTTTATGCAACCCAAGATACAATTGAGTTTATGGCTGCAAGAAGACATTGCTGGCTCATATCCAAAATGCCCAGTGGAAATACAGATTTGTATTTTCCTTGGGAAGTAGAAAAAAATCTATTACAGTTTTCAGTGTAATGGATTTTTCTTAAAACAGTATTTTGGATGGGACAGGTTTCTGCTGGGTCATTTAGCCAATGCCTCTGCATTAGAGGAGGAAATATTTTATTATTTCTGAGCCAGGTCTCACACAGTGGTGTAAATTGGCTTTGAATCTTTCACTGAGGCTGATTGGATACCTGCCCTTGGCAATCTTTTCCAACATTCATCTGCTATAACTGAAGAATTTTCTTTCCCACCAAACTATTCCCTTGTCAATGCTAATTTTCCAGGCTGAAGTTTCAGAGAAGTATTCTTTGTTTTCAGCTCACTGTCTCATCAAAATGAAAATATGAATTATCTAATATCTGAATGGCATTTATTATTTTTTTTTAAAACAACAAAATTAACTTATTTTTCTTTCTAATAGTTGTTTGGTTTTGATTTTGGTTTTGGGCTGGGTTCTTTTGATGACAAACCATTTATTTTCCTAAAAGGAAAACACCAGTTATTAAACTCTGCCTTAGTAAGCACCTAATTTAAATTAATGCAGCTATTCCCAAATAGGTCACTCAGGGAAGAAATTCAGACAACCAATAAAAGCTTTCAACTAAAGAACATTGTTCTTTACAAGAGCCAAAACTAAACTCAGCATTATAATGGTGCTTTATGAAAATTAAAAATGTTACATCAGTAATATCACCTAAAAGAGATTTCTTCCAAAACCACTTATTTTTAGCAGGAAACTGATTCCCTTCTGATTCCTGTGCCACAGTCCATCAAGTTCCTTTTAATAACAGCCTTATTCATTTATTTTAAGAAAAAAAAAAAGTTGCCATATAGCTAAATATTCTAGTAAGGAAAGTGCTTTTTCTACATGAGATGTTATTATCATCCATAAAGCACATTTGTTTTCTGTGGCTTAAAATAAAGCTTTCCCCTTTGCTAGTACAAGGGCTGTCTTCTGAGTAATTGGCTTCAGACATACTATTTCATCACTGCCTAAATTTTTTACCTATGTTATTTTCTCTTCCATCAATCTCTAAATGTCAAAACTCAAATTGGTTACTGTCTCTACTGCTTTCAGACAAGATAGCTCAATTTAATCCTGTGTCCCTATGAGGAGAGATGCTTCTAGAACAGAAAGACAAATAAACAGGAAAAAAAAAGGCAAAAAAACTATCAATCCTTCAAGATAGAAACCACAGGATATTCAGGACGAAAAGTCAGCAAGATCCTACATCTACATCTCTTTCTTCTGTATTTTATGATCTTAGAATATACCAGCACATTAATGAAAGACAGCTGATGAGCAGACTTCCTTGCAGCAGGCACTCTGATATTTCCAAAGTTTTCTAAATTAAATCTGTGTGAAAGTAAAGGGGGTACTTGCTTAATGTCTCAAAAATAAAAAGTTTTGTGAGAAATAAGAATTTGCAACCTGATAGCTGACTATTATTTGCACTCCATGAATCTAAGCAGATTTCCTGTAATTATCACTGTTAGCTAGAATAAGTAATTTCCTTACCTATCATGATGACTTACTTCATTGTAAGGAAACAGGGAAATGGTGTTTTTTATAGTTTTATATCAATAGCAACTGTTGCAGATAACAGCAGAATAACAAATGTCTAACTATAAAAATCCTAGATTTCTTTTAGAAGTTGTGTGGAGATATATATAGAGACTGCTTTTACAGTCTCGTGAAACACTGAAGATGTAGACATAACCAATCTGA
Source organism: Dicaeum eximium (assembly GCA_013396995.1). Taxonomy (NCBI): domain Eukaryota; kingdom Metazoa; phylum Chordata; class Aves; order Passeriformes; family Dicaeidae; genus Dicaeum; species Dicaeum eximium. The sequence goes on from VWZP01009370.1 coordinate 4,420,240, forward strand.
AAATAAATCAGTGTTACACAAGTTATATGTGAGTAGAGTCACTGTCATGGGAAAAGGGAGGATTTTCTCAAACCTTTAGTATTTGATTAGTCTGTCAGCAGTTTAGCAAAGCCGAGACTCTTGTGCCCAACTAGTCTCCAGTGTCCTGCTCCACCCTCGTTTAGTCTCTCTTAGAGTGTATTGTGCACAGGAGGTCAGGTGTTCTGACCATGGTCCATCCATGGAGTAGCAACCATATTTTTCCCTGACTTATGTATTGTTACCCTTTCCCTCTCAATCATCTTCCTTCAGTCATACAGATCAGGTGTCATATTTGAGATGGTGCTTTCTAATTTCTCTAATGTTTCCTTCAGAAATCATAGAAACATAGAATTAAAAAGTGACCTTGATTGAAAGAGATCTTAAAAATATCTTCCAATCTCCTGCTGTGGGCAGGGACACCTTTTACTAGACCAGGTTGTTTAAAGCCTTATCCATCCTGGACTCAAAGACTTTTATGTGCACATGGAAGCCAAGAATTTCTTCAGTAAGGATGTTCTTCCTAACATGAAGTTCAAGTTTACCCTCTTTAAGTTTAAAACCATTGCCCCTTGTTTTAGCATTACATGTCTTGCTAAACAGACCCTCTCCAGCTTTCTTGTAGTTCCCCTTCACGTACTGGAAGGCTGCTATAAAGTCTGCCTGGAGCCTTTCTTTATCCAGGCTGAACAGACCCAAGTCTCTCAGTCTTTTTTCATAGCAGAGGTGATGCAGCCCCAGATGAGGCATCATCTTTGTGTCCCTCCTATGGAATCACTGCAACAAGTCCACATCCTCCTTTAGAGGTGCCAAAACTGAACACAGCCCTCCAGGTGTGGTCTCAAGACAGTAGAGGGGGAGAATCAGCTCCCCGAACCTGCTGGCCACACTTCTTTTGTTGCAGCCCAGGATAGAGTTCACTTTTTGGGCTGCAAATGCACATAGCCAGGTCATGTTGAGCTTTTTGCTAACTCCCAAGTCCTTCTTCTCAGTGATGCTTTCAATGCGTTCTCTGCCCAGTCTCTGAAATAAGGTGAACTTGTATGAATCATGGTTCAAACTTTAACATAAAGACTGCTTGATGTTTTTTCACAGCATAATACTGGTTTGTACTTCCTTTTATTAATTAAATCAAGGTTTTTGTTTCAGTGTTCAATATCAATTTTTTCAGTGATGATTCAATTAAAAAGTAAATATTATTATTCTTTATTTCATAAGTGAAATAATTATGTATTTTTCTGCTTCATATGGAATTATAAAATAATATAACATTATAACAAAATGTAGTGTAATAAGAAGCAAAAGTGCAAAAAAAGTTCTGCCTTCTCAGAGTTGACCATTTATGACTGAAGCATTATGCAAAGCGTGTAACAGATGAAAACACAAACAAGCAAACAAAATCCAAACAAGAAATCTATCAGAATGATTTCTTTTCCTGTGGCTCTGTGTAAAAAATTAGTCACAGCTTGCTAAATTTATACTAAAACAAAATGCACAGTGTTCTATGCAGAGCAAATACTATTCAGAACATCTCCATTTGGCATTAAAGAAAAAAAAAATCATTTTCTACACATTAAAGGATTAGAAAATCCTTTTCTAATCTTTGATAGATTAAAGAAACACAGAGCAATAAATCTGGTCTCCAGAGATTTATCCAAATTTAATGGAAGATAAAGCAATCCAAAACATATAATTTTAAATACATAGATTGATCTCCCTTTGAAGAACATTAGCAACATCTATAGCAAAGTGCTTGGAGAATGAAGACATATTTACAATCTACTTAATATGGTTAGTATTTTATTAAATATTCAAATAGATGAACATTGGAATGTTTCCTCACTAAAATCAGAAATTTGTTTCTGGGTTGGAAAGAAAGACAGGTAGGAGAACAGAAGCAATTACATCAATTTAAGTCCCCCTTTTTCCTCAGACTTGTGACTTCGTAAAGGATTTTAGATACCTCTATAAATTCACCCTGGGTACTTGATTTCTCACCTTCCATTAAAAATGTAGGAAATACAAATAAACTGATAAACCAGTGAACTGATACATGAAAGGTGGACACCAGTAGCTTGTACTTGCAGATAAACTCTAAGTGATAAAAATCTGTCTGCTAAGGGTTTATGGATATGTGTCTGTAGATAAAGTTTGTCACTGCAGAATACATCTGCTAAATACAAAAGTATATTTGGAAGTGGAGTTTTCAGAGGGTTAGATAGCATAGAAATCACTTGGAATTAGGAGGGGTCTGGGTGACAAAATTAAATTAGGAAGGACTGATGAATTGGGCTTCCTTTAGTTATGTGCCCAAAGATTCTAACATATATATACATGTGGATATACATAAATTTGAGGTTATGGCACTTGAATACTAAGGTGCTTTAGGTTTTTATTGAGACATAGGAACAATGTGAGAATTTTCCTGCATCTCCCCTTTTTAGCAAACCTCGCTTTAATGCCCTCTTCCCTTTCTTTTTACTTTTGATCTCGTAACTTCTGAAGCTGCATCAGAACTTATCAGCTTTCTGTTTGCAGCAGGTTGGCTTACTGAAGACGTAAAATATTTCAGAAAGAGCTGGTATCTGGTACAAGGCTCTGACGGTTCAGGTTACTGGCAATGAAGTGTGACTATGTAGTATGAATATAACTCAAGGAAAAATTTTAATACAGTAAAAATATTTCTAAAATATCCTGAATAAATGATTGCCTAAAGAATCTGTACATTATCTAATTTTCAGTACTACTCCTTTCACCCTAAAACATTTCATGAACTGCAGGTTCATGTTGTAGTTAGAAACCACCTAAGAAGAAGTAAATCATCTGCCTCTCCTTGGTATTATCACCATGATTATTCTGTTTCTTCAAGTTCTCACAAAATATTATTGACATTCAATGGAACTGTGTCTACTTTTTTTAATGGGTTTTGGTCACACTACTCTAATCCCATTGCCATGGCAAGCAAAAAACCTATGAAAATTGCAATATTAAAACCCAGAGGTGGAAGTAGTTTGTTTCAGTTTTTTTTTTCTAAGTTACCGTAGTGTATGCCTACACAGGTGTTTTTCTGCAATGTGCTTTTCCAAACCAATGTTATGCATTAAAAACTGGAAGGTTGGAATAAAAAGAGAATAGGAATCTAAATGAAGAAATTGGTTTGAAGAAGGGAAAGCTGTTGTTTTAGGCTAACTTTAAGCCAAACACTTGCAATGTGTTTACTAAACCATTAGATTTACACTGTGTGATGAATGAGATTAATTTGACCTGCAGTTTAGGTTTGTCAGGGAACATCAGGATATTGAGAGACTGGGAAGTTTAATAGAGTCTTCATTTCCCCATGGATAACTAACCCTCATCCTATTTGTGGGTGGTAGAGTTGTTGTTGTTTCAGTATTTTGTGCAGTTGATTAATGAGTTTCAAATCCTGATCTCTACTGTTTGTCTCCAACTCTCCCAGCTGGAGGCAGAAGACATGAGAAGAAAACTCTGTTGGTAAATCAATCACACAAAATATATTACAGAAGTGACAGAATTGATATAAGGATCTGGAATCTATCTGCAGCTGGATTATTTTTTAGTGAATGATAGTACATGGAAGTCAAATAATATCAAGAAAACATTTCACTATATATACTCTACATGAATACACACAGGCGTTAAAACTCAGAGTTAATAGAACCCTGAAATGGCAAGAATAACAGACTGGATCTCATCAGTATAGATTTCAGATACGTGTTGTGGCTGATACATTTAATTTGAAGTTTAAATTTCATCTGAATAACTTATTAGTTTGGGGGATGTTTTTTGCATAGTTCTTCAATTAGTATCCATGGACATACCTATGAACTTAGATAATACTTTTAACTACTTTTTATTATTTTAGGCTCAGTGAAACTAATAAATATTAAAACACTTGCCTTCCAGAGCATGAAAATGTTATAATTGCATGTACAAAATTTTCATTAACAGTTGCTATAGCAATATAGTCACTATCCAGGGAAAAACATATGCATTAGGTTGAAGTAAAGCCTTACTTCCAAAAGTGATATACATCACTCTGTTGTGTGATGTATATTTTTGCAGTTATAAAACAAATGGTTACTACATGCTACCATATCTGCCTGATGAAAAAGTGTTCTTTTGATAAACTCACTTTATATGTAATAGTTAACACACTCTAAAAACGAGTGAAAATGTAGCACTAAGTAAGGAAGAACTTCATTTCACTGATCACCAGCTCATCTTCCAAAGATGAGATCGTAAATTAAAATTTAAAGCTTGGTTGAATCCTATATAGCAAAACTTCAAGACACAAATCATTCCTTTCCTAGGCTGCATAACTCCTCTCCTTATGTCTCCTTCCTCTCTGTCTCCCCAGACAATGTTTTGTCTCTCTCTCTCCCCGCTTCCAATTAAAATAACTCCCTTCTCACAGTTGCCAACTACCAGTGTTTTCAAAGTATGCCCAATTCATGCATATTAAACTAAAGAGGTAATTTTTTTCTCTGTTTGCATTTAGACCAAAGTAAAGAATTTTATACCTAAGTTTTGCCAAATTCTTCCCAGTTACAGTTGTTGGTCCAGTAAATTATGCTGTCTTTATCTACAGACTGTAGACTTGACTGTCTTCTAATGTTAGAACAAAATATTTTTAATGGAGTATCAGATAAATTTCCATTAGGTCCAGTAGGGTACTAAAGTAAAAATACTGGTAAGAAGATATGTCTCCATATCCAAATGTAAAATAATCTCAACAAGGCATAATCTAAAGAAGTCTCTGAGAAGCATGCTAAAGTGTGACAATAACAGTGAACATTTATGTCAAATGTCTTATACAGGTATTCAAAATAAACAAAGTTTTCTTTGATTCTTGTCATTTTCAAAGAAGTTAATTTGCTATCTGTAAAGATAAATTCTCCCTTGGAACATTCTGGATACTTTGATGAAAAGTGCAATAGAAGTTTTCCTATTACAAACTTTTGAATGGGTCAATATGCATCCAACATTTAAAAATCAACTTGCAAATTAATTATAGCAAATAAATGTTTGATTTAAGCTACTGATAGAATATATTTATTATATCAGAAGGTTAAACACAGATTTTCACAGTACTGTTTAGCATTAACTATGAGTTTTTCAAGCCTAATAATAATTTTTTGATCAAGATGATAGATGAAAATTTACTAAAATTTCTATTTCATTAGTCATTAGTTAATATTTGCAAAGCACTAAGAAAAAGTCAAGCATCAGACATGCACACATACAGTTAGGAACTTGAAATTTCACTCATTGTTCTCATCACTCATTGTTCTTCTCACTGAATAATTCACAAATTCCTTGCAAACCTTCCCCTTCATCTACTTTCTTACTTGTTCCTCAGTTACAAATCTTACATGGAATACAATACCTATGTTTCTGTATTGAAGGCAAGGATTATTTAAGGAAGAAAACTGTTGTTAAATAACATAGGATAGACACCTGTATGTGAACAAGTGCTCTGAAAACTTGATAAGCAAGCCTATGAAAACACAAGAACAAATGTTTTATTAAATTATTATTATTGCCAATATTGTCAAGAGTAATTGCTAGGTAGAAGCCTTTAATTAGATGACAAAGGACAATTCTTGGAGAATGGCAGAAAATGTGCTTTTCTTCGGCAGAGGTTTGTGTACATACTCACCTGAAAAAAAAGACCAGAGTTGGCAAAAATTTCCAAACCCAGACAGGCATCTCATATAATCTCCAAACATTTCCATTTAGTGTTAAACTGATGTAATTCACATTGGAAATTATGTACAGTACAGGGATCTTTTTGAAAAGTCCTAAACTCCGTTTATTACAAAAGCTGACTACTAATCTCAGCACAGATGTTATACAGCAGGTTATCAGTATCTATCATCAAACCACATGCAGGTCAAACAGAAAATACAGGGTTTCAGTCACTTGCTTTTTCTCCTGCTTTTTGGAGCTCTTCATTAGTTCATATACTGGATTTTTAAAAATAATTTCTGAAGTGCCCAAGGCTTCTTAAGCACTGAAAAATGAACCTATAAAGATGCTTCTGGATTCATTCAGTCCATTCAGAAACCAAGGCATTGGTAAATTAAATGGTACTGAAAGTAATGTATGAGCTGTTTAGTATTCTCTATCTAACAATCTAAGCAATGGCATTTTACAAATTAAAGTGAATAATTTATGAATTACAGGGAAGAATTTCTGAGGTTTTGTTTTTTTTTTTTTTTTTTCCCAAAACAGAAAGACAAATTATTGAAGTCAAACTTTCATGTAAAATACACTTACTGGAAGAAACAGGAGAAAGATCTGAGGCTCCAGATGTTATTTGAGTCTTAAAATTTTTTGGAAACTGAAAAATTGAATCAAACCAAAACTTTAAATATATATTCTAATAATAATAATAATAATTGTCTAACCTCTAGTTTTAAGTAAGTCAGTTAACAGGGTTTTCACTGATTGATCCCATTAACTCATTCATTTGCCTCAGTAATTAAAACAACTATGTCTTCTATGTAGTTTTCTGAAAAGTTACATCAAAGGAGTAGTTTAGTTTGAAGTCTACACACCTCCTGCTGTTACCTGAAATTATTCTGGAACATTGAAGCTAAAAAACTTCCAACCGTTCAAGTACAATAAATGTAGAGACATTTTTGCATCACTTTATTTATTCTGGCTGTTGGCCAAATTAACTTGTAATTCTAAAAAAACCCACAGCTGCCAATGCAAAATAATTTGAAGTGGCAACATATCACTCTAAATTGCAATCACAGCACAGGGTGCTACAATTTGTAAACACAAGCTTATTCTATCATTTGTTTTCATAAATGCATTTTTTTAATGAAGAGAAATTTGATTATAGAAAATCAAGCTACATTGCAAGCATTTTGTTCAGAAGAGATGAAATAAAAATCATTTCCAGTTTACATTTGTCTGCATACTTTCAAAACTCTCTTGGAATTTCTGCTTTATGCTGTAAGAGAAAGAGAACAAGGGAAAGGGTTGCAGCTACTCCTAGGTTATGGTGGCTCTTAGAGAGTGGATATCTGCATATTAATACAATACAAGAAAACAGTAAAGACAGTTAAAAAAGAACTCTGTAAGTACAACTGGTATTTTTACTGAAATAATAACTTGCAATGTGCATTACATCATAGCACTGTACATTCTTTTATTGCAACTGCGAGTTAATAGAAATATAACCCTGTTTTTTATTTACTACTCTTAAAGATATAGTTTGCAATTTTTTGGCATCCTGATGACCAGGTAGATAAGATGTAGCTTTGCACATGTATATGTTGAATCTTACATTTCTGGCAATTATATTATCCCCATTGGATGATGTATCAATCACTGAAAAGCTAGTGATGGTCAGGCATTGCTAATAGGCTGCCCAGGGGAATGGTTGAACCACCATCCCTGGAAGTGTTCAGAAGGCATAGAGGGGGAAATAACGTATTGGGGATATAGCTTAGTGGTGAACACGGTAGTGCTAGGTTAATGGTCTTAGAGGTCTTTTCCAAGCTTAATGATTCTAAGATTCTTTCGCCTTAAAATATTCCAGAGGAATAGTCAAACTGATGAAAAAATATTTAGAAATACTCTGTACTGTAAACACAAACCCAGAAGATCTTCTTGGATCGTGTGATCCTGATGGAATTTGTTTGTTTGTCTGTGGTAGTTGATCCTGAATAAAACTGCCAGCTCCCACCATGTGGCAAGAGTCACCTGAGTATGGGATGTTGTGGGGAGAGAAGGTGACCTGGGCCTGGGCTTGCTGAGCTGTACCAGATGACCTTACTTCAGCTAGGACCTGAAGCAAGAGATTCTTAAAGTTGTAGTGTTTCTCAGGCAGCTTTCTCCTCCCATTGTCATAACATCTTCTCTGTGGAGCGGAGAAGACCTCAAGGCTTACTTTTTCAGAGAAGTAAAGATGAAGAATGCTTCTTTAGCCCAGGAGGACTCTAAAGAGTATATAATTGCTCAAATTACTGATTCATGTGCTTGCATGGGTTATGCTCCCTGCCCCTAGCAGTGCTTTTACAGTGCTAACTAAACCAATTAAGCAGCCTTAGCAACCAGGGTCAGAATCCTATTTCACCATTCTTTTGTAAGAATCCCACATAGTAGGCTACAGAGTCATGTTCCCATTGTCTCCCTGTAATTGCCATTGAATTATTTTTAATTTTTTTTGTAAAAGAATGGAATTCACTGGCAGTGGAGAGTGGAGAGCAGATGAAGACTGGAATAGCTGATGATTATTTCTTAGCAAGTCAAGTGTTTGATTGCCCCCCAGCTGAAGGTGATAAGTAGGTGGTAGAGAAGCTCACGTTTTGGACTGTTGTGTGTCTCCTGGACCTTACAAAAAATGTGTAGCTCCCTTTACACAGTCAGTAATGTCCTATTCAGGCAATGAAATTGGAAGGCTCTCTACAGCTTTTATCCTGTGCATTCTTTAAACCTTGTCCAGCAAGAGCCAGAATTGGTGAATGTAAATTTTCATGCTTCATTACAGGAGAAAAACTCCAGCATAAATTAAAATAAAAATTATCCAGATTATTTGACATATATCTTAATGTCAGATTTAATTGAAGCAAACAAATACATGCCAAAATGCATCTATGTGGTAATGCAGGGTAAGGAAGTGACAGATAGTCTTTCAAATTATCTGTAATTTTAAATATGCTTTTTATTTTTCCCATTAACTATGTGATTCACTAAACATAAATATTTTGAAAATGCATATAATTTATTTGATTGACAGTAATGGCTTCTTTGGAATCAACCTGGTGAAGTGAATCAATATATACATAATTTGGAATTTATTTAAGTAAATGGTGAAATTAAAATTAGAGAGCTGCATATATATATATATATATATACACCAGTTGCACCCGAGGGGATGGTTAAAACACTAACAATCATGTTACTAAGCAGGCATGTTGTTTTGCATGGCATGTTTCTAGGATTCTGTGCCCAAAATGTTTTGACAATTTATTCCTCTTCTTTTTTTTTTTTTTTTTTTTTTTGCTTGAACTAGTAATTCAGCCATCAAAAACGAAGAGGACGAGAAAGGTGTATGTCAAAGAAACCAAGAATCCAAATTGTCAGAAAAGCGCTTGGAACATATGTTAATTAATTAATCTGTCTTTGATCTGTTCCCAGACCAGTCAGCATGTGTAGAGTTGGATCCAGATTAAAAAAGAATCAAACAGTACACAGAAAATATCCTCACACCATCTCAGTCTAATCTCGCATGTAGTTTTATAGAAGGACTGTGTCCTGACTGGATTTGAAAGAGGAGAAGGTCACATGGATCTGTTCAACAAGAATATGTTGTGTTTGTAAATAATATGACAAAGAAGAAGGAATTGACTGCAATTCACCTTAATGTAAAAACTGACAAAAGCTGCTAATTTATTTGTCTGACATTTAACATGGTTAATTCTGTCCTATTTTGTTTTTCGTATTAAAAATCCCTGTACTATTTGATCCAGGAGAAAGATCATTCTGATACATTATATTTGAAATGGCAAGTGTTCGATTTTCAGAGCTTGTAACAATTAATTGGAAAGAATACTAACACAAGTGCCATGAGATCAGTCTATCCATTTGTAAGTGAACAGCAAACCCCAGCAATGCAGGAAGACTCAGATAAAACACGCAAGCATGATGTGCTCACGAAGCTCCAAAAAAAATAGGAATGGGATTGCAGCTTTTGTAAAGGAAGCTGAATTTCTTGCCACAAGAAAAGGACCAGAAGGTGGACTTAGCTGCAAATACACATATGCATCAGTTAAAGGAGGTCAACCAATTTTGTAAATGATGCAAAATTAATCTTTTTAATGCATTATATTCCTAAACCAGGCAGATCAACATGAAGGAAGCTTTTAAGTGTCTCAGCCCAGTATAGAGCATAAAAAACAAGCCAGCAAGAGAGAACTTTGAAGAGAGCAAAGAGCTTGAACTGTTGTTAACCCATGCAGCCCTTTCCAATGCCTGAGGATGCTCAGTTGTGACAGTGAGCATGGCAACAGGAATCAAGTTTGTACTGTGATCCAAGTGTACATTGCAGTTGCTGCATTGTGCTTGTGTTTGCAATTCAGTATATTGCTGTAGCACTTTAATACATTAAGACTCCATGCAATGTCAATTATCTTCAAAGAAATAAATTTAGTACTAAAGCATAAAATCTTCCTCATGTGAAAAAAACTAAAAGAATCAGAGAGTATTGAACTATGAAACCCAGAGGTTGTATTTGTGAAATAAATCTACTGTTATGAAATTAATACATTTTAAAGGTTATCATTGTATTAAAGCCAGCATTAGTTATGTTGCAGGGCTAAAAGTAGTGATAACATGAAGTTCAGGAAGATAAGCTATGATTAAAGTGTAATTTCTTTTTTCATTTCAATGATGGCAAGTTCTGGTATCTGCCTCACTTTTTCTTTAAATTCGATTTTAATTTTGAAATTTCCAATTTCTTAAAAGTTGAAAAGAATTTATGTGTTCAAATAATAGCTCATAATAGTTTCTTTCTTCATAATAGTTCATTCTGCTATTAAAGCATTTGTGTCTTTCTTCGCTGAAAATGATGCTTTTATTTTAGCTAGCACTTTTGCATTTGTTTTTGTAAGCAAAACTTAATTTTAAAATCAGTTTTATCCTTATCTTTGGTTACTATATAATATATTTTTCTTTGGCATTATGTCTGTTTAAATGAAATTTAGTGAAATGGTAGGTCTGTTTTGTGTCATCTGATGTGGCATAAGACATGATTATCCTTTACTTGTTTTGCAGACAAGAAAGGCAGAAATGAGAGGCTGCAGGGGGCTCCTTGAACCCTTTGCATTTCCATTTTCATGTAGTAAGCAAAGCTGGTATAAAATACTGTAAAAACATTAAGTTAGGACTAATATTTCAAGAACCTTGGAATAGTCCTATGATTTTCAAGTCAAAGCATGCACATATATTTTGCAAAATAATATCTGTACAATTTAAATGGTGTATATATTTGAGTTTACATTAATAATTTTGAACTCCATTTTTGTTCTGTGTCTATCCATAATATGTTGTTTTGGTTTTTTTTTAATATGAACATTTAGAAGGAAAAGAGATGTGGAATTTTCCAAAGGTTGATTAATAGTAAAAACATAACTGACTGAAGTACTCAGGTTACACTGTCATAGTCATACTTGCTGATAATCCACACCCCATACCCATTAACAAACACATTTAGCACTAATGCATATTTTCGGTGTGAGTCTAGAAAATTATGATTTGGAGTTCAGAGGAAGCATGATCTCTTAATCCATGTCTTTCAAGGAGGGCAAGTTTTAACACAGAAAGTACTGCTTGTAGATGAAATATCATTTTCCAAAAATCCCTGAAGGGGAGTTGATGGCAAACCCCAGTCTCTTTTGTGGTCACTTTTGTGGTCTCTTTTGTGAAGTCAAACTGTCTACAAAATCATTCCAAACATTTTGTTCACATACATCCTTTTATTTGTGAGAGAAGAAACACAGTAGGATATAGAAACTGGATATCTTTTTTAAATCTCTTTCCTGTCCAGAAATTTCAGCAATTTAGTATGTGCATAAGCACACAGAGTAATAATTTTCTATTCAACTTTGGTCCTCTTTTAGATCCCATTAATTTTAAAAATAGTGGTATTGCTAAATTTTTATACCTCTTTTTATTGTGATTTTGTTCCCCTATTTAATTATATATTATTATCTTATTCCTCTTGGTGACATCTGTTAATTTCATTTGGCTGTGCAATGTGATTACCATTACCCAATTTCTTAATGATTACATTGTGAATAATTAATACTTTTTTATTCACTTTCACTGCCAGGAAAACATTTATCTAAATTACACAGAAAACCTTTTCATGTAATCAGCCTAACACATAACTGTTTCCTCTTGTGTAATTAATCTTAACTTTAAATTGTAAAAGTTACTTTTGCAAGATTCTATTGTTCCAGCAGTTCTTTTATTAAGTCCTGTTGTGCCCAGAACTGTCCAAATAAGAACACGGTCTCTGCTTTAAGTAGTTTTCATGCATCAGGTAAAAAGAAGTTACTAAAATGACACAACTTGCAGGCTTAAGCCTTTTTTGTGCAGAAGTGCATTTAAGAGTGCTTACCCTTCTATTTTCACTTAATTTCTTTTGTAACCTATTGAATGACCTTTTTAGCCATGACCATATTTATTCTACAGCTGATGATCAAGTTGTGAAGAATTCCTTTCTTAAAACTGAGATTTTAAGTAGTTACTAATGCTGTTACATCTTTCCTTCACCTCTAGTATTTCTAAGTTTACCTTTAGGAAAGAGGAACAGCGCTCAGCAGTCACAGTCTGTTGTTTTCTGAGAAGCAAATCCATATAAAAGATTGAGTTTGATATCAAGAGGGCAGGCAGCAGTGATAAATCAGTATTTCTGAGAGTCATTAGTCTGATTCAACTGCTTGGAGTGTTTTGATAGGAGTGCCTCAGTGGTCAGAATGGTAGAAATACAAATTCTGCTTATATTCACTTGTTGGAATAGGGAGCACAGTTTAATCAGCTAAAATGCAAGATCTTGTTTTGTTTCTGGTCTGTGAAAGCCCTGCAAACTGAGAAAATTGCAGTGGCAATTTGGCAGGTTACTGCCACAATGAGATGAATTGTCCATTAGGTAGACAGAAAAGAATCACAGTCTGATGCATTTTGTAACTGTAAAGTGACACCGAGGAAACCATAGAAATTAGTAAACCTATAGTCACAGAATCTGTTTATAGAGTAGACTTTTTACCTTCTACTCAGAATCTATCTCAGCATTACTGAGCATCTAAAATAGGACAGTCATGGAAATTCTAGAAGTATGATCTCTGCCTTTTTTTCAGCAAATCTACCCAAAAAAAACCCCCACATTTCTGTCCTGGAGTAGTCTTTACAATCAGATGCATGATTTTTATTAATATGATATCTGCAGATTGTTTCCATTGTCCCAATTACAGGGAAAGTATTTTCTTCTTGAGTTAATCCAGTTTCTGATTAAGGAAAAAAAAAGGATTATGAAATACATTGGCAAAATAACAACCATGTCTGAAATCCAAATTAAGATACATTATTATTTCAGGGAGCACTGTTATTAAAAGACAGAGAAAAATTAAATATAATGGAACAAATCAAGAAAAGAAGAAAGTACTTTTGAGGTCTGGGATTAAGAATGTTAGGTATTCAATGAGTGGCATATTTCAGTAGCAACGGTGGTATAAGAAAACTAATTGGGATGGGGACTGGAGTAAATGCACTGTCTGCAATTTGTCTAGTACTGAACTGTGACCACAGAACAATTGAACAAGGCTCTGCCTGTAGTTAAGAGTGACAGAGAATGACACAGAGTATAGGGAAGAGAAATAAAAGATATAAGGATCCAGAACCATGGAGTGTTACGGCTATGATTACTCACCAGCAGACCAGATTATGACAACAGACAATTTTCCTTTTTCTAAAATGATTTAATATTACAGATCTGGAATAAAATTAGGATAGTAATGAGCTTTTTTTTTTACACAGATACAAAAGGAAATAATGAGGAGAATAAAGCTGCACTGACAGTGTAACAGGAACTTCAATCTATTCCTGGAGTCTCCAAGTGATTCTCTAAAACATTTGAAGTAGAGACATGTCTTGGACCTACATGGATTAATACAAAACTCTTATTTGGTAAGGAATAAAGCTGTATGATCCCCAAGTGGGGAGCAAATTTCTTTGGGAAAAAAAAAAAAAAAAAGGCAACAAATTAATTTTTCTCCTCAACTGACACAATTCAAACTGTTCATACTTCCAGTCTTCCCCAAGACAATATGATTTCTGGAACTAGCTTTCCTTTGATTCCTCCTATGTGGCACAATAAAGTGTTAATTCTCTAAACATGTGGTGGAATGCTGAATGATAAACTCCCACAAAAGGCCCTAGGCCACTAAAAAAAGTTTCGGATAAATTGTTTATCTCAGCTGTGCTCCCAAACCTTTAGAGGTTCGCCATTTCTAATTTACCATGAGAGTTGTGGGAAAATAATCCTTGCTCCTGGCAAAACTCATAAAAGTCATGTTTTGCCAGAGAAAATAAGGCCTTTCTGGAGAAGCAGAGGGAGGCGGGGGGAGGATTGGAAAAAATTAACACAAAATGCTTAAAATTAGCACTAACATAAAATGCCTAAAAGATTTGGTTTTTTGAGATGAAGGTACATGTTTGCTATTCTGCATGGAACACATCTGTTGTATTTCATTATTTTCTTAATATTTTTGAGTCTGTACATGATGTTATGGTACTTGGAGGTGTCTTTTATTTAAATATAAACATATAAAAATTGTAACTTCACCTCACTAATACGTGATGATTTTTTTCCTTTTGCTCAGAAATAAGACTATGATTTCATGTATCTCATCCCAATTCCATGCAGCCAACCTTCATTATCTTTGAGTTTTGAGGTCGGCTTTCAAGTTTTTCTCATGCTGTATAAAATAGATACAGAAATAGTCACTTTGCTGACTCCTTATTTTCTTCTTTATAAATCATTGTCATAGAGTGGTATTCTCCCTGTATTTATAAAGGCTTGAGATTAAAAATCGGAATGTAATTGAAAACACTAAATATAACATACTGTGTTCAAAATGCAACTCTGCCAGAACAGTACTTGGGCTTCAAAATAGAAAACATCCATATTAGAGAATTTTAGGATTTGAGCTGTTAAGGCACATTAAGAGTGTCTGCCTCCCCTAGCAGCTTCAGCCCAAGGCTCTCTCCTCCTTGGTTGCTGGAGCCAAAATTGATACCTGGAGTCCCTGTCCAGGCTGAGAGATACAGTTGATTCTTTTCCCTTTTGCAGGGAGACAGAAAGAGAACTTACACAGGAAAATATATTCAAGAACAATTGATTTATATAATAAAAAGGTAATATAGATTGGGAATGTACTGACTGGCCCTTTTTACATGCAACTGTCCCCTTTTATGCCATTTGTTGTCTTCCCACACTTGTTCCTCCTGATGTCAAATGATGCCCACTTTTGCCCATCTTTGACCCTTACCCTAAACATCCCATAATAAGTTTATGTATTCCACAAACCCCACTGAAGTGACCCATAATAATCTTGCTATTTTTTTCCCTGTGGCAGTTACAGTGTTCAAGGTAAGCATCTTCAAGGCTGTATCTGAATAATTCCTTTGTGTCCTTTCGACCATCAGAGCCTTGATCTTCATTATTGTCACTGTTGTTACTTTCAGGTTTGTGTGTTCATATGTTTAATTATAAATTTCCTTGTTGCTTGTTTCTCTTATACTAAATAGCCCTTCATCAAGTAGCTTAAACAAGCACACACCTCAGTTTCCACATTCTCTTACACAGAATTTAAGCTTTGTTTTTTAAGGCAAAAAATTAATAAAGGCTAAATTCATGATCAAATATCTGATCAAGTTTTCTGCCTCTACAAGTATGCGATTTCTGCAATTGAAGAGAAAGGAATTTCTTTCTTTCCTTATTTATTTTGATTATTGAAAGGCTTTTTCAATAAAGATCACAAAATCAAAGCTTTTGATTAATGTGATTTTTCTTCTTTTACCTTCTAAATTCAAATAGATCATAGTTCAGTCAATTAAAGTTGGCAGTTACAAGGCCCTTGATGTTGACGTTTGTCCATATGCAGTTTTCAATCTACTCCCCAGTAAAATTAGAGTGTAAAATTAGCGACATTTTTAAACCCTGACAAGTTGAATACAGAACTTGGCAACAGAAAACCTGAATAGCATATTTGAGCAAGTATTTGATCTTAATTTATTAATTTACAAAACACTGCTTTCAGCTGTTCACATACCTAGACATGGCACAATCTTTTCCCCCCCTTTTTTTAATATTAATTTACTTGAATTAATGACAATACCATTTTGTTCTTTCCAAGATCATGTGTTGCTTTGCTTGACTGCAACTCTCTGTTCCCTCTGATTAACTAATTTTAATTGTACTCTTCCATGTGTTTGTTGGACTGTTTAATGGTTTAATGTTAGTCTGTGGTTATGCTATTATGACAGAGCAATCTTCATTACCAGTTAGGTTGAGAAGCTGCCAAAGAATCTGCTATTAGTGATGAGAAAGGCTGTGGCACAATGTTCTCAAAAATGTTATAAATTCTAGTGTAATTTAAGACATTTACATTAGCCTTCTCTTTCTTGAATAAATATATTTAAAAAAAAAACATCTTTCAAGCTATCTGAAGCATTTATGGAATTTTAATCCCTGGATCCTTTCTCATACATGTATTATAAATATATTTCCTCATAATTTGAAATTAAGTAATTTTGGAAGGCAAAATATAACAGTCAAAGTGGTAAAATATTTTCAGTGGATATATGGAAAGTATTGATGCCCTGTGAATTTAGCTACTTAAAAAGGCAAAAATGCTCAAAGGAGTCATCTGATGGTTTCAATTTTTCAAACATTAGCTCTTGATGACATAAAAAATAATTTCTATTTTAATTTTTTTAAAAAATTGAAATATTAAAATTATTAGTCAGTATTTTTTATTTGTGATTTTCAATTCTGTATTGTAATAGAGAGTTATTAGAATATGATAAACTTCCCTTAATGCACAAATTTTCTATTCATTTCTGTCAAGTAAGTTTGTAAACAACACCACGGCAAAATTAGGCGTTGGCTCTGGAGTCAGTTGAATAAAATACAAGGATGGTGGTCGATGGGAATAGCATAAGCATGGAAAAGTGAGAGATGTGCTGAGACACGTGGCAGCTGTTGAGACGAGATGTGGCAGTGGACTGCTCAGCTGTCACAGGCATTTTGTTCAGGGTGTCCATGCATTCTCTGACTCCAACAACAGGAGACTCCAGGTCTTGCTGTTTGCCCAGCTTGTCCTGTTTTCTGCTTGTCCCAGTGCGGCGGTCCGAGGTCAGTATGCCGGCCACCGCCTTCCCCGAGATCGTCACCGTGAGGAGGGCAGGAGGAGCCGCTGCTCTCTAGCTCGTCGCTGTGCCAGTATGTAGCTTCCACCACGAGAAACAGAGGGAGTCACTGTATGGTTTCCAGCAGGTGTTATCCTGAGGAGGGTCAGTGACAGACGACTCCCCGAACAGGGGGAAGAACAGGGGCTTTAAAAGAACCAGATAGCCAATGAGAGGAGAGCATCAGGGCGGACAAAGGAGGGTCCAGGATAGCTCAACCAATTGGGGTTAGGAAAAACAGAACTGACATAAACATCAACCAATGAACAACCGAAGGTAACAGACCTGTCCAGAATGGGGGAGGAGAAAGGGGAGTGTGCAAGATGACAGACAGGCCAATTCCCAGGTAACGAGGGTGGAGACTCAGGGATTGGCATCCCAGGGGCGAGCCAGCTCAAGATCCCCATGGAATGCCACATACCAGGAGCTACTCTCTGGCATTCAGAGGACCCTGAATTTGCCAGCAGCCAGAAGTGGACAGAAGACAGAGAAGAGGGATATAGGCTAGAACATGAGTGTGACTTTTGTCACCTACCTCTCTTCCCACTATCAGTTTTTTATTATCTTGACGATGCTGGGAATATGTACTGGGCTCTGGTGGGAAGTTGAAGGAGAAGGACAAGGAGAGAGCAGAGACAGTCACAGACACGGGCAGCATGATCATCACAGCAAGCAGCTGTGAGATTTGCTCAGTCCTTAAAGTCTTGGGCTTATTGGAAAAGATGGTGCTTGAAGGAGCTACTGAATTGTATCATCTTAACAACAAGGACAATAGTTTTGCAGAGAAACCTTCAGCCAACCTGCAGAACAACATGTTTGCATAAATATTGCTTAAGTTTCGTCTTTATGCCCAGCAGATCCTTACTCTGGGCAAGGCCTCTAGCAGTTAAAATAGCTAAGCAAAACAATGCCGTGGACCAGGAGCAATCACAGCAAAATTATGAAAAAGACTTGTTTATCATGTCTAGATTCCTGTCTAATTAATCACATAAAAGCTGTCCTCTTACTGCAGGCAAAAAAAAGACCTGTGCTCTTTACCTGCATATGCATTATGTAAATTAAAGTAGTATTTTGGATCTGTACTAAGCTTTGGATCACTAAAACCTACCACATCTCTGCCAGTGCACTAAGGATGGGATGCTTTGATATGTGGCAAGTTAGAACTGATATAAATTTTCTGGTAACCTGTGTTGTTGGAAGAAAGATTACCACCTCATACTCCACCAGCTTTTGTTAGTGAAATAGAATTATCTGATGTGATTTTGCTGTGGGTAAGGAACCACTGTAGTTCCTTTTGACTTCAGAGCCAAAAATACACTCATTATGACAAATCCCTGTCTTTCTTTCCACCATGACCACTTTTTGGTGTAACACTTCTTGAGTCCAGCTCAGGATTCTCCAGTACAAGGGAAAAAATGGCATACTACAGAGAATCCTAAAAAGGGCCACTAAGGTGATTAAGTGTCTGGAGCATAGCCATGAGGAAAGACTGAGAAAGCTGGGACTGTTAAAGATAAGGACCAGGATCTTATTAATCCATATAAATACCTAAATGGAGGGTGCAAAACTAATAGAGTCAGACTCTTTTCAACAGTGCCCAGTGAGCGGACCAGAGGCAAGGGACAGAAACAGAAACACAGGAGATTCCCTCTGAACATCAGGAAAGAGATTTTTAGTGAAAGCTCTCCTGAAAAATCAGAGATCGTCAGAACAATTCCTCACCTTTGTTGAAAACAGTGGAGAAACTCCACTTAATCAGGTTACCAGGTTCACTCTGTCATGTTTTAAGGTATTTTAGTTTCAGGTTTAGTAAAACGTAGAGGAACTTTCGAATAATAAACTCAGGATTTTCTTTTCTTTTTCTTTTTCTTTTTCTTTTTCTTTTTCTTTTTCTTTTTCTTTTTCTTTTTCTTTTTCTTTTTCTTTTTCTTTTTCTTTTTCTTTTTTTCCTTCTTTTCCCTTGCCTAGAAACAAACAGAATATTATATACATGTGAAAATAATTTTTTACTACTAGGGTGACCAAGATCTGGCCTGGGCTGTCCAGGGAAGTTGTGAAGTGTCTCTTCTTGGAGGCATTCAAAAGGTGTTTAAACAGTGTCCTGAGCGACCAGGTGTAGCTGGACTTGATTAATCAAATTAAGCAAATGGACAGTGTCGATCAGCTAAACAAATATAAATTTTCAGTGAATATATTGAACTTCTGAAAAAGCACAGTGTAGCCATATATAACATTTCCAAAGTGGTGTTTCTTTTCCAAGTCAGTCTGATATATTTGCTTTTCTGAGACCTATGGAATGGTAGCAACATTGCAAGAAGTTTATATTCTTTCATATGCTTCTGTAGGATTAATTTTTTGTTCATTTTAAAATTATAAACATTAAAGATTTCTGGGTTTAAAGAATTAAATAAGGGGGGGCTAGGTTATGAAAAATAAACTCAGAGTGTTCACCTATCTTTCACAGATGTTAAAAGTGAGAGCTCCTTTTGAAAACCCAATAAATTTTTAATAGTTTACTTCATAACCAGCTTCATTGCAATAATTGAGCTGTTTATTCTCTCTGGAGAGGCTGTAATAGACCACTAAAACATGTTTTTCTCTTTTTGTCAAGTTTGTGCTTGTAATGAAAGAAAGTTTGGTTGGTGTTATAAAGTTTGTTTACAAAAAGACTATTCATAGAATATGCTACTCAACCCTGGATGTGAAATGTAGTTTTCAAGAATCATATTTGCCGTAGAATTTTTAAAAGCTGATGCTTGATCTAGTTTGTGAAGCAGTAGAGTTGCAATTATCCAGCTGTTCCTTCCCCTTTGAACATGGCATTATAGAAACTCAGCTCTAGTACTTGGAGTTAAAGAGTTAATCCATAATCTGGGGTTATCCTAATAGAAGACTTAGTTGACTAATACATTTCCATAAAAGCCAAAATCAGAAGAAAACAACAAAGGAAACATACATTCTTATCTCCTTAACCTTCAGGTGTTAGTTGTCATTTTCTGATGGTCTGGTTTAGGCAGAGGCAAGTAGGGGCATTTAAAGAGTAATTTCAATTTTGTTTACAGGTGAGCTTTGGAGCAGATCTCTATGTTGTCCTCAGCATGCACTTCAAATGGAACTGATTGAGAAGACCAAGAACTTATAGAGAAATCCAAGTGTTTGCCTGGTACCCAGACAGCTGATGGATGTACAGCTCAAAGTGAAGTTGTTTTGAAAGACTTGATGTGTATATCATAGACTTAATGTGTATATCAGACAGGCCCAGTACCAGCTGTTTCACTCTGCAAGCCCAGTCCTATTTATCTGCATTACTTGCTACTGTGGACATATTCAGTGAATCCAGTTCAGTTTGGGCACACAGCAACTGTACATGTGCAACACAGATGGCAAATGAATATGAACAAATTACTCCACATTGTTAAACATGTCAGACTTATTATGGATACCTACATCATGTTCAACAGGGCTGATCTGTCCATGCCTAATGGATACTTCTATGGGTATTGAACAACTGTCCAAACAGACACAGCCTTTAGTCCAGCTGGGATGGGTGGACTTCTAATTAAGTTAAGTAGACAAACCTTTTAGCTTTTAGCAAGAGACTTTCTTATCAGAGAAATGGAAATGTATAAATAAAACTCTGTAGAAACTGTTCTAGAGGCTTAGTCTCAGCTGGCAACTAAGCACCGTGCAGTCAATTGCTCCCTTTCCCTCACAGTGGCATGGGAGAGATATTAAGAAGAGTAAAAGAAAAAAAAACTCCTGGGTTGAGATAAAGACAGTGTAACAGGTAAATCAAGAGCAAAAGACATGGGCACAAGCAAAAAAACCAATGAATTAATTCACTGCTTCCCACTGGCAGGCAGGTGTTCAGCCATCTCCAGGAATCCAGGGCTCCATCACATTGAATGACTAGGGAAGACAAATGCCATTGCTCTAAATATCCCCCTCTTCCTTCTTCTTCCCCCAGCTTTATATGCAGAGTGTGAAATCAAATGGCATGGGATATACCTTTGGCCAGTCAGGATCAGCTGTCCTGGCCCCTCTCAAATTCTTAAGCTCTCTCAGCCTCCTGGGTGGTGGGGTGGTATGAGAGGCAGAAAAAGCCTTGATTCTGTGTAATCACTGCTCAGCAGCAATAAGAACATCCCTATGTGATCAACACTGTTTTTGACACAAATCCAAAATATAGCACCAGAGCAGCTAGTATGAAGAAAATTAACTCTATCCCAGCCCAAATCTAGCACAACTGTTCCTGTAAAACTGTGATACAGCCTTAAACAGAAGCTACAAAATAACGTCTGTTTCCTTCAGGTAGTTAGTCTCTCCTGCACATGAGAATAGAAAATAAATCTTCTAATAACAATAATGGTATCACCTTCCTAGCAGCCTCTGCATACTCCAAATCATCATCATTAAATCTAACACTGATGTAATATTTAACTGGGTCTCTTATCAGCAGTGATGTATCAATACACAAAAACCCCAAACTTAGTCAGAAATAGTTTTCACATTGAGCCTTATTTCTGAAAACTTTCACAGGTAATTACACCAACTCATTCACTGCCCTTTATCAACAAATTTTGGGCTTATGTCTACTGAATGTGAATTTCTACATAAAAGAACATAATGGCATTTTTTAACCATTTAAGTCAATATATCCTTTAATAGATTAAGTAGCTAAAACCAGAATGTCTGGAAAAATGTTAAAAAGAAAAAAAAACCTTTGCTTTTTTCTGTTCCTATAGTCAAAGTCAATAACTGATTTAGGTAAAAGTATTTCAATTATTCTGGAACTCATAGGCATAAAAAATCACATTAAAAATAGTTCACTGAGATTAAGATGCTCTTAGCTCATTAAAAATGTAATTTAATTTTACTGAGACACATTTTCCGCATATATCACAAAGACAGTTTTTCTTCCTTTCTCAGACTGTATTTTCTCTTTGGAGTGGATTTTTAACTGTGACATGTCAGCTTTAACAATCTAGCTGAAAAGGCAGGAAATTTTTTAATATAAATTTGGTACTATATGTTAGTAGTTTCAACTGAACTGTAGTTTGGAAGTTCAGTTCACAGCATAATTACCTGACATTCTCATTCTCTAACTTGCTTTGACTTTCTTAGGCAAATTGTAACATAATCTCATGAGTACAAAGGTTTTTTAAATGAGAATATTATTTCCTACATGAAAGGAAAGCATAAGAGTTTCAGTTCTATAGACATGAAGTGTGGGTCTGAAGACCTCCAAGTTGTTGCTGGCTTGTTTCTTGTCTTTTTTGTTTGGTTTCCACCACCCCCCTCATAATGCAGATAGAGTCAAACAGCTCATAAAAGACATCCAATGGAGATTTAAATTTATTTCATAACGGTTTTACAGAGAGATCATTAAAGGGTAATGAAAGTCCTATAAAAGACCAAAGAAATTAATATATTCTTAGTTAAGGGGGAGAGTAAAAGAAAGGGAATGAGCCAGCATTATGAAGTCTGTATATAACTGTCAGGTTCTCTAATTCCTACTCAACTCATACCATTATAGAGTAAGAAACTTGCAAATACTTATGAAAGAGGACTTGTTGCAGCTGGGATCTGAGAAGGCTTTTTAAGCAAAATCCTTTTGCAAACTACAGAAAGCAACAGGAAAACTCCCTCAAATTGAATATGTTTTTACTGAATCCCCCCCTTCATTTTACTGATTTACTGAATCCTCCCATTTCAGTTGGGTTTTGGGGGATTCCACCAACCAAAGCACTAGAATTTGTGTGAAAAGGACAAATATTAGGTTTGCTAGGCTCACTTTTTCCCATTCTTCCCATCGCCATTATGACAAAGTCACCATCACTCTGAATCCTGTCTAACACTTCACAGTTTAAAATCCTTTTAAAATAAACTGTCTTTTTGTACATAGCCATGTAAATTCATGGCACATTTCTTACAACTTTGTTTTTCTGCAAATAATCAAGTACAGTAAAAGTCATAGAATAGAAACATAGAATCATTAATTTGGAAAACACCAAGAGGAATAACTAATATAAACTAGTTGAAATATAAATATAACCAACAGTGATAAGAAAAGAAAATGGTATTCCACTCTATAAATAAAACATCCAAGGCTTTTAACTAGAAATTACTTAGACATAAAAGTTAAATTCTTCTAAAAGTATTTCATATTTGCTATGTGAAGTGGAAGCAATTTTTTGAAGTTATGTTCTTTTTTTATTTATCATTTTATCTAGCTTGATAAAAAGGAAGTTAACTGTTAATTTAAAGCCATTATAAAATTATGCCATAGAAATTATGTCTGATTTGCAACTATCTGTTAACAGAATGAGGTTGCTCCAGCAATGCCCATAAAGGCAAAACAGAAAAACTTGTACATTTTACCTGTTCATCACAATGGTAACTTTCCATCCCAACAAAATCCATCTTGTCAGCTTTCTCCATGAACACTTTCAAAAAAACCAAACACACAAAGCAACAACAACAATAAGAAAACACAAACGAAAAACCCCAAAGCTCCTTCTGGCCGAAGTTGAGAACTCAGCTTAGTTATTCTGTGGATGTTTAACCCTGTATTTAGGCTTGATTTAAAAATGGTGGAGGATGGAGAATTAATTGTGGATTACAGAGTGAATGCAGTGGGAAGACAACCTTACTTTGCATTGATAGTTCTTTTTCTACAATCCAGTCTGGTTTGCTATCTAATTAGGGCTTGAAATGAATCTGAGAGGCCAACAGCAGACCCAGAGTCTCCCAGAAATGCTATGACACTGAAAATAAATGCAGAACAGGTACATTACAGCAAAAACTGTGAGAATCTTCAGCAATTTGAGATCTTAAGAAATAATACATTATTCTTCTTGTACATCAGTTATGTACAATGTTAGAAACTTTGCTTATCAGTGCTTCATGTGTCTGAGTCCAAGCATCAGACATCCCACTAGTGGACCTTTGTACTTTACAAAATGCATAATGTACTACTTGACATACAAATATCAATTTTATGAATCTGACTAAATTTTCAGGTGAAGATGAGCTATTGCTTGTTATTGAAAGCAGCTGAAGACTGAAAATGCTGATGTTCATAACACCAAGACCTTATAGTGTGAAGTACTTTCAGGATATAGCAAAAAGATAATCTGAAAAGTAAATATCCTGAGTTTTCTAGTTTGCATGAGGAGCGCACTTATATCTGCTATTTTTAATAGCAAGTGCTATTATCAATCTAAAACTGCCAAATTAATTTGGTAGTAAATGGATTATTTAACAGCTATTTTCATAGTGTCAGAGCACTATCATCAGTCAATAATGAATTTCTTCCTGAAAACCCTGGATAAAAGCAAAACCAGTATGTGTGACTTGACATCTTAAGTACCTAATGTTAATTGTTGTTTAAAAATAATACCATTATCAGCAGCTCACAAAAGCAAAGTAATAGTCGCCTTTAATAGCACATGGGCACTCAGAACAGTTGATGTTTTACTGCCTCTGTAGTTATATAACAAATGTCATTTGTAATTCAGTCTAAAACTAAGCAAGGTTTGTTCTGGTCTTCTTGGAACTGGTGGGTAGCATGTTTGTATATATGTGCTGGGAAAGAAAGGTGTTAAGCATACCATCTATATTAAAGTGTACTGGCTATGTCGTGAGTTTAACACATATATTTTTGTCATCAAAATTTGTATTCATGGTCTAGTTACATATTGAATTATGAAGCACATCAAAGACATGTGTTTAACACGTAAAAAAATCCTCAGATTATAGATCATGATCAAAAAAATGTCACATGCTGGGGAAGCAGTATTTCTCTGGCTACCTATACTTTGATAGATATATCTGCTAGGAGGAAGTTTCTCTCTGCACTCAGTAAATAGAAGGAGTAAGTACTTCTAATATGAAAATCTGTTGAACTTCCTATTTGAAAGAGATCATATTCATTGTTCCCTTGAAGGAACTATTTCTCTTCATTATGCAAAACACAATCTACTTGTAATTGAAACAATTTCTTCCCTAAAAATTATTTTAACTTGTTAAGTAAAGCCATTTGTATTTTATATCCAAAGACATTGTTTATCATGTATAATAATAATAAATGCATAATTTGTCAGAACCCGACTAAAGTAAACTAAACAGAAGTAAGGCTAAGATTTGTTTCAATACAGTTGTGTGATTTTGTTGTTTGGGTTTTTTTCTTCTCAATTTAGAGTAACATATTTTCTAACCTAAGCTCTTAAATTTCTGTAGGGAAGACAGTTAAGTTAATTCTAAAGCAGATAAGATAAAAAGAATGAAATAAACTGCAGTAATGATTCTTCTCCTCTAATAGAGGAAGACCAAGAAAGTAGCTGACACTAGATATTTGCATTTGAAAGCAGCTAAAATTAGATAAGTTGAATCTGCTCTGGTAGGGGCTAAATCCACAGAACTAAGACAGTGCTATTCCATGTGTAAAGATCACAGTTTGGAAAGTACTGGAATAATCTCTCAAATCTTTGTAATATGTGCTACTTAAGTGAATGATTTTGTCATTAAAATACATATTAAATGTATATATGTGTATATTATACATACATACACATTTATAGAAATAAGTATATATGTTTATTTTATCTCTATATATTTGTATATACACATAATATATATGTGTAACTGTTACACACAGATATATATTTTTTTTTTTAATTGAACTCTTTTCTCATTTGGGAAGTTTTTTCCGAATTTATCAAGCAAGGTAATTAATGAACAAAGTTCTTCAAGTAATTAACATTCCAGATGCTAGAGGAATATGTATGATACTTTCTGCCTTAGCTGTATGGAAAAATAAGACTCATTTTATGAATTTCATCAAAATATTTTCAACACGGGACCCCAGAGAATAGGAAATATTCTTGCATAATGGAGGATAGGCTTCATTGAAGCACAAAGTAGCTTTTCTGCTTAGGATAGCTTTCCCTGGAGACATAGGCCTAGTGTGTCTAGAGTCTCCTTAAACCTTCTCCTTACATTTCTCTAACTCTCACAAAAGCAGAAGAAATATAATTTGTAAAATTCTAATATAGCACTGATATGTTTAATGAACTGATTTGTTTAATGAGATGGGATAGTTCAAGATTGTTAGTTTCAATTGTTACATGAAATAAAATTGACGTAGGCATATGCTTTATCTCATTTGTTAGTTTCTACTTCTTTTTATTGTAAAAACTTTCATATTTGACTGGATAGGAAAATTCTGTAAAACCTCAGCAGCATTTTCGTAGCAGTAATAAAAGACTTTCACCCATTCTCTTTTGATTGGTAATGTATAGAATTAATTTTCCTTATTCTTATATGTAGTTACAAAACCAAAAAGTTGTAATTTTCATATGAAAACTAGACATATATAAAATTAATCAGTTACATCAAAGAGATTTTAATGCAATTTGGGTATTTTTAAAGGCTTTTCTCCTGTACTGAAGCACACAAGAGGCAGGATGTTGCCTAAATCAGCCAAAGGATTGTAAAAGAATCTGGAACATCATCTTCTGTGTAAGTTGAGTTTCAAGACAGAATTAGTCCATGCAGAAGAGAGGCCTTCAGTCAGTCCTTCAGCCTGAAGTGTGTACAGTGTGTGATTCTGACATTTCAGGCAAGATCATTTAAACAAAGTAAAGCAAAACTTTTGCCTTCTTGTGCCTTGTAATTGTTCACTATTAGACAATTTCACATATAACTATCAAGGAGCAATCAGAAAAATAATTTGTATAATTAGAAAGTGCTCTTGACAGAATCAGAATCTCAATGTGGCTTGCAGAGCTGGATAATTATGATTTTGAAGGGAATTTTACTGTAAATGTTGGCCTTTAGCTATTCTGATGGCAGTTTTATAGAATGGGATAGTTCTTTCTCAAAGATATTTTTCCCTCAAAGGATAAAAGATGTAATCTATCCTGTAATAAACTTCTTTTCAAATTCCAGATGTGTTGCTCCTATTTATACATAAGTTACAAAGACAGATAAACGCCATACTCAAATACTTGTCAAACATCTGTAACACAATTGCATGAAAGTACTTGAAAACTTTGATCTTTATTGAATTGATATAAAACAGCATAACCAATAGTTCCTAAAATGCCAGAAATTTCAGCATCCTAAATAACATAATAGTTGCAGTAACTGATACACCTATAATGAACCAGTCCTAGTCTATGTCATGATCAATGGGATCTGTTAACTCTTCTAGCTCTTCCAGGTGTTGAGTGGGGAATTAAAGCTTCAGAATTGCTGTTTGCACAAAAGAAACCAAGTGAAACAGCTCTTTTATACCTGCACAGCAAAGCACAGCACAGCATATTTTCTGTTTAGTGCAGCAACTTATTCATAGCTCTAAGCATCTTCTAAATGTCAAAACGTAGCTTAAATTTTATATTTAACAAAATATACTACTACACTACTACTATGATGATGATGATTATTATTATTATTATTATTTTAAAATAATAATATTTCAGTGATCTCAAAGAATCATAAAAGTGTTATGAATCTTTTATAAAAGGTAATACTTCCCCCCCACCCCCCGACTTCTCAGTCATTTCACACCTTTTAATTTAAGGAGGTCAGGCATGGAAGGTAATGGATTATTTCTATCTTGTGTTTGTTAAGTGAAGATTCAAATCCCAGCCAGATTGACGTTTAATGGTGAGGGAATGGTGAATGGATGAGAACTATGGAATTAACTTCCTTAGCAATTAGGCATTTACTTTTCCTCTCCAAGTGCTATTAATCTAACCTGTTTGTGAAAATGCATAACAGTAAGCACCTCGTAAACAATTGCAACACATTTTTTATTCTCAGTAATACAAAATAGAAGCCATGTAATTTGCATGAGACATCACTTAACCACCTCCTGAAAGACATCTGGAAGACCAGGAAAGTCTTCAGAACTTTGATAGTCAGGAAACTTCTGAACTTTGATAACATGAAAACATCTTGACACAATTCAGTCTCTTCTTCCACTGCTTGACTCCAGGAAAAGGCTGGTGATGTGACACATATAGAAATTCAGCAAATCCAAGACCTGAATAAATAAAATCTGGACAATAAAAATAAAATGTCATTATGTATACTGAAGAAAATATAGGATGATAATGTATTTTCTGATTTCACTGTGAAATCTACAGAAAAAAGCAAAATTACCTGTACCCAGGACAGTACTATACTCAAAATGTGGCCAATTATACATGTAATAATCTCAAAGAGATAAAGTATATGCTTTTTTTGCTGATCATTTTTTTAACTGGAAGTACATAGGTATGAAGAATTCTAATTTATGCATTTTATGCTTCCAGCAAGATACTACATAAGACACATTCCCGATTCACACATTTTAGACGCCTTAGGTAAGGGCACATGCCAGTCACCTCCACCACAACCTCGTACTATCCCTCAGTTCCCCAGGGAATGTCCCCCCTGCCTTACTCATGTTAATACTTTTGATTTTTTTACTTCATCTAGCGAGTTACCTACTTGATTTTTTTAAAATGTGTCTCCTTTGATACTGCATTAGTCACCATCCTTTTTATTTTTCACTTTTTAAAAAATTTCCTTGTAAGGCAAGATGACACAAAAATTCCAGCTGTTTATCAGTTTTGGTGGTAGCTGTCACAACCATGGGACTATTGTATGTAGGCCTGGGGCATGATTGAGTGACCTATCCTCCAGAGCAAAAGATTAATCTCATCTTGACTTTTCATTATTTAAACTTTATCTATATTTTCAGCATAGGTGTTGTGTGAAATTCCTAGTCTGCATGGGCTTTTAAATCTTCCACAGAATTGCAGATACACTCTAAAAAATAGTTAATCTTGTTTATAGTCTGTGTCCTTCTTACCTTTCCCTTCTTTCTCATCTCCTATTTTTCATTGAGTCAGTTTTAAAGCATTCTCATGTTTCCACTGAAGGACTGTGCTGGTTTTGGTTGGGATAGAGTTAATTTTCTTCGTAGTAGCTGGTATAGGGCTATGTTTTGGACTTTTGCTGTGTTGATAATATACATATATTTTTGTTATTGCTGAGCAGTGCTCACAAACAGCAGAAGTCTCTCCTGTTTCTTAGCCTAACCCACCAACAAGGAGGCTGAGAGAGCACAAGAAATTGGGAAGTGGATACAGCTGGGACAGCTGATCCCAGCTGACCAAAGGGCTATTCCATACCATATGGCATCCTGCTCTGCATAGAAAGCTGGGTGGAGAAGGAAGGGAAGAACATTCAGAGTGATGCCATTTGTCTTCCCAAATAACCACTACATGTGATGGAGCTTTCCTGATTTCGTGGAGATGGCTGAGCACCTGCCTCCCCGTGAGAAGCAGCGAGTGAATTCCTTGTTTTGATTTGCTTGAGGGTACAGCTTTAGATTTACCTATTAATCTCAACCTATAAATCTCAACCCATGAGTTTTTCACTTTTATGCTTCCCATTCTCTCCCCCACTCTAGTGTCAGAGAAGTAAGTGATGGTGTTTTGTTGCCAGTGGACATTAAACCATGACAAGGACTCAACATATTTGCAACTACAATAAAGTATTAAATAATAAGGATTTTTTTCTTATACAACATTAAACTGTAAGAAATTCTTTATCTTCACAGGCAGCAGAGTTAATACTGGAGTATATTACCACTCATGTCTGTGTCAGATATTGCTATAACAACTCTCAGAAGTTTTAATGCCTGTCTGAAATCATAAAACCTTTCTCAAATTCCCAATAGAAGAAAGAAATAGTAACATTCTTACAGTGCCTCAAAAACAGTAAAAGGAAGTCATGCATAACTTAAAATGCAGTTTATACCTGGGAAATTAGAGTGATTTTGAGTTTTCAGTGATTCTTACACATTTTAAGAACTTCTCAAAAAAATTACAGGCATTTCTCAGTGAGCAAACTCCATCTTGTTGAGAAAGGAAACAAAAAATATTTCTTCCTCATGAAGGCATATTTATCAGCATAGATATCTGTAAAGATGCATATATATATATGCATTTTTTATATATATATATATCTTTATATATATATCTTTATATATATTCTGTAAAGACAGAATTGACATAGTATTCTTAGAGAAAGGTTTGAGATGCTAAGGACTATATGAGACTAAAGCATTAATTGTTTGTTATGAAATAAACAGATTTTCATAATAATAGCTCAACCCCTTTCTAGCACTCTATTTGGTGAAATATAGTATTAATATAGTAATGGTGCACTGTTGAATTTATCAACAATGTTGAAAACAAAGGAGGAGTTCATTTTATGGATCAGCCTTCCACTAAATCTTTAAGCTGTCTATTATAGATTCCTCTGTAAGACTTCATAACTTCAAAGTTAAAAGTAGGTTTTTATTTCAAAAACTGTAATTTTTTTAAGCAAAAGAAGTTAATTTAAGAAATGAGAAGCACTGTTTTAATCCTACACCATATGTTTACGTTTCAGAAAGTCCCAAAAATAAAGTTATAGGAAATGCAAACCTTTGAGTTTCTTTTCTATTACCAACCTTTCTCATCAGACCAAATTTTTGAATATTTCTTCTAATGGGTATAATTCACAAACGTTGCTTCTGAAGAATTTAATTTGTTGCCTGAAATATTAATCAGACATTGATAGTCTGATAGGGCTATAGTGATGATTAATGCATAGATAATGCCAATATGAGGAAATAATGAGAGATCTGAGACTTTTTAGCTCAGAAAAGAGAAGGACCATGGGAAATCTCATCAATTTATCTAATTACCTGAAGGAGGGTGCAGAGGCAATAGAGGCAGTCTGTTTTCAGGGGTGTTCCCTCCGAACACCAAGGTACTTTAAGGGTGACAAAGCACTGGGAGAGGTTGCCCAGAGATGTTGTGGAGTGTCCCTCCTTGGAGATATTCAAAAGCCATCTGGATACTGCCCAGGACACCCTAACATGGTCCAGGGCATCCAGCTGTAGTGGATCTGTTTGAGCAGGGGGAGTTGGACTAGATGTGCTCCAAAGGTCTCTTACAATTTCAACCACTCTCTGTCTGTAATCCTATTACTCTCCGATTTTGTGATGCTGAAGTGCATTCCATCCATAAATAGGAAGTACTCCTGGAGTCAAATGAGTTTTAAACTTAATGTGGTCTACACTAAATATAATATATTTGTCTTTCTATTAGTTCCAGAAACTGAGCAGATGAGGCTACATACCAGAACAGGAGTGTACACTATACCCCACAAGAATCTACTTAGCCCTGAAAGAAACATTTAAGTATGGACAATGAAACACTTAAATATGGATTAATATGATTCAGCAAGTTTCTGAGGTGCCTGCCTAACTGGCAGGACTGCTCATAGACCTCTCTATGGAGGAAAAAAGTCCCAAAATATAGAAAAATCTGAAGGATTAGAGGAACTGCCTCTCACAACAGCAGAGGATACCAATAGCACTGCCAGGTGCTATTGAGATAAGAATCAACACCTGACATTTTTCTTTCCTTTTTCTAAGATTATGCTATTCATTGTAGCAGCAGTAAAATTTTCCCATTTTAACTTTGACTACCTGATTAAAACTTTACTGAAATATTATTATCATCTTTGTAAATTTCAGACATATTGCTTATGTCATAGACCTAAACACAGCCTCAACCTCATCCTCCCTTGCCCTCTCAGTCTCTTATGCAACAGCTTTCGCTATAAGAAAGTTAATTTTAATGCCATCTCTGCTGGAGCCATCTCCCTGCTGCTATGCTATAGCTTTAATTTAACATCCTCTTTAAATCAGTGGAGTGCTGGGGTATAAGAGGGAAATCTGGTAGAACAAATTGTGTTCATCCTGTTCAAGAGATCGGTTCTTTCATCTGAGTTAACCAGGCTTAATTCAACTTCTCTCTGATAAAGTCTCCTGCTGTCTGAGTGTGTATAGTGTGCTGGGGAGGCTTTTCAACTTTACATGGCTGGTATTTCAAAATAGACTTTTTCACCCTCTAGCATCAAAATGCATCAGCAGTGTCTGACCATTAAAATATAAATGATGAAAAGTGACAGTATTTAAAACATCTGTAGCTCGATCCTGACGTGACCCAAATGGTGCTAGTGACCTACAGCAATCTCAGATGTGTGCTGGTTTTCAACAGGTTCACAATACTTTTTCCAACCACAGTATGAAGCCTTTCAAAGAGAGACATAAATTTATCCTTCATTTAAACCAGCAACTCAAAGGTGCAGAACAGTATTCTTTCTCATTTTTTGTCTGAAATATATTAAAGCAAAAATAGGCTTTTGGGAAACCAAATTTCTATTTACAAACTTAAAAGAAGAAGCCGATACAACTAATGCTCCAGTAAAGTTTTTGAAATATTTTAATGGCTATTGAAACACTGGTCTCTAAATAGATTTTTTTTAATAGAGAGAAGAATGAATAAATGTGTGTTTGGGGAAATATAGAGAAATGTATTGATATGGACCTAGGCTCTACAATAAGCAAAATTCATTTCTAGTATTTCAAAGGCCTAGCTTGCTTTCTGAAATGCTAGATGTAGTTATTATTTGTCATAATTATTCAGGAAAAAACCCCAACAAAATCATATCATAGATGATATTGAGTTCCTAATGAAAAATAGGCAGTCAATGGCAGAAAAGAGTTCAGCTGACCATCTTTGACTGTTGCTGTGGTAAATAAACAAGTGCATCATGCATAAAAGTCTGTAAGCAGACCTAAGAAAATACTTTTATTCTCAGCATTTGGTTTATCTCTAATACCAGATCAATCTCTAA
Source organism: Dicaeum eximium (assembly GCA_013396995.1). Lineage (NCBI taxonomy): Eukaryota > Metazoa > Chordata > Aves > Passeriformes > Dicaeidae > Dicaeum > Dicaeum eximium. Next base: position 4,453,021 of record VWZP01009370.1, read on the forward strand.
CTCGACCAGTTTTCTGGTTATTTATTGATATAAAGTTTTTTGCTATTCATGACAAAAATTAACATATGCAAAAGAAAACTCTAGCTATTTTTCTAGACTAGTGACATTATTTTCCCCCATAGTTTTTCAACTTTTACTTGCAGTACACTACATTTAAAATAAAGATTTTTTAAATTATTATTTCAAATCTCACTGGCTTTTAAAGTACTACGCTTAGAAGAATTAGTCCTTCACATAATAGGTAAAATGTTCTTTTATTCTTGGAATAGAAAGGACTACATTGCTTCTGTGGTTGTTATAAATGCAACTGATGTCTGAATAACTGTTTGTTCAAAGGCAATGTCCTCATGTCATTTTTGGACAGCAGACCTTGGCTGAGGAATAGACCCAAACCCAGGCTAAGGTATCTCTTTGATGCTCACCGGATTTATGCTGATGCAAGTATATGCAGAGATTCAGTTTATGGCAAAAAGCAAAGTTTACATCTTTGTGGACTCCTTGAAGAACCTTTTAGAGTAGTAAGACTGTTAAATGTGTATCTTAGTAATAATTAGAAAGAGGAAATTCAGCACAATTGTATTTCATTACTTTCAAGGATTACCATAAAAATTCCAAAAAAATTCCCATTATCTTCTTATTTTGATTCGATAAAAATAATTTTTTTTTTAATGTTTGTCTAAGGTTTCTGGCTTTGATGCATAAATGTACGTCAGAAATTTTTTTATTACTTTTTTTTAAACTTCTTTCCTAGGGTGATAGAGAGATAGGCCAAATGCAACTATTGCTTTACATTAGCTGTTTGAATACTCCTAAACACATGTTGGTTTTAATAATTGGCTTCACCTGAGAAATTGAAAATCCTAGGATTCTGTGCCTGTTTAGGACATTGGGTATAGATCCAAATTCCCTCATATGAGATGCTGGAGATATTGAGGTCTCAAGACATCAATTTGGGGTGCATGTGTGTGATGCAAAGGTCAGGTTGGCCTTTCCCCTGGTGAGGAAGTGCCCTGCTCCACGCCCCCCATCCCTAGAGCCTGTATCCCAGCCTGTTCCTGTCACACAAGAGACAACGCCCCACACCTGCCCTGTGAGCGCCTGTCCCAGCTCCTGAGTGGCCAAATGACCAGAAATCCCACCTGGGGACAGGGCCCAGGAAAGCCAAGGGATATTTAATGCTGAACATGAGGTGGTTATGTGTCTTGACCCTACATTCTCTTGTCATTTATTATCAGCTGAACACTCCTGAAACCCAGGAGCTGATAGCTATATGTGTCCTTTTCTATGTCTTTTGTGTCTCTCTCTCTTTTCCTAATTTCCTTTTCTAGGGATTTTAGAATGACTTAAAGTTGAATGGGCTTAGAGTTTGCTATATTACTAAATGGGTGGAGGTAATGCTTGAAAAGGGTTCTGTGTTGATTTTTGCAGTAACTCTCTTGCTACAGTTCTCTGTTTTTCTAAAATTGTCACTAAAGTTTTTCTTGCTGTTTTGACCTCCTGAGAATATCTTGTTAGTATTTCTCCCATGTGTCTAACATGAGCAACTACAAGCCCTTTAAAAATCCCTCATTGAGCGAGTTTTTTTGAGCCTTACACCTCACCTTGATATAACGATGCATTTTGAATTGGTTTTGAAGAAAAATATTGAAGGCAGAGAACCTGTAGCCTATGAGGAAGGAGCTTATTTGTATGTTTTCATTGAATGGTCAGAGTAATACACTTCTTGCAGTGTTTCACTGGGCAGAATACATTCTATTTTTTCAAGTTCACTACACTCTCACTATAATCTGCAAGAAAATCTGACATGAATTATCAAGCCAATTTATTGCAAAAATGAGCTGGCCAGAACACAAACCACTGCCCCTGGCAGAATGAGATACAGTCTCTTTGACAGGCCAGACAGTTCATTGTGAATTCAGTCTACTATTAGCTGTGAAGGCATTTTCCAAGGAGCTTCAGTCTCCTTCCTGCTTCTGCCTCTCCCCACCCTCTATTTCCTCACTATTGCCTCTTTCCTTATTCCCTTTTCCTTCTCTTTTCTTTCTCCTTAGCCTCAAATCTGTCTAAAATTAGGATTCACTTAAAGAAACAAGGCACTTAAGATGCTTAAGCCAACAGTCAATGAATCTTCTTACCCATTTTAATTTCTTTCTTCTTCCTATGCCAAAAAAGAATATATGCTTGTCACTGGACTGTGAAAAATCCCTGGCTCAGGTAAGAGAAAATAAAGCTCTTAAAAAAGTTCATCTTAATTTTCAGAATACTTAACTTTTTTCTGTTGGTTAGTATATATTTTAAATAACTTTGTCTTGGACTGGTTGCCTTAAAAAAAAACAAAACAAAACAAACAAACAAACAAACAAACAAAAACCACAAAAAAAAAAACCAAAAAAAACAACCAAAAAACAAAAACAAAACCACCACCAACAAAAAAAAACAAGGAGAAGAGGAAGGTAAGTCTTACTGGGTAATTGAATGAAACCAAAGTTAAGAGTCCAGTATTGCGACAACAAAAATTCAAATAAATTATGTCTCCGACAAGTGACTTGTATTTAAACATCTCCAATGTATATGTGTATGTTAAAAAGCAATAATTTGTTACAGAAACACACTAATTTAATTAAGTAGATTTTTCATAAGTTCTAAAATATCTTTTAACTTCTAAAAATAAAGTAGCTGCCAGCAAATACTGATGTATACATTTAGATTGTAACATTCAGATTTCAAGAATTCATACAACTGCACTTGCATTTAATTCACTTTTAAAAAAAAGTAACTACTGTGTGTTTATGGGACCAGACAAGTATGTATGTCATCCTAAAAGTTGTGCTCATGTAAAGACATTATAGCTGGACCTGAAATATTAATTTCTCTTCCATGTGTCATGATTTAAGTAATTTTTTTTTTTCTGGGTTGAGCCAGATGCTTTTCTTAGATGCTTAATTCTGTTCAGGCATTATGTGGAGAACCTAGACGGTATATTCACACAGCTTATAGGCATAGAAACAGGTTACATGTCTAGATTTCTTAAAATGTTTTTTAACCCTTGTTAAAGCTTCTCCAGCCTAGAGGTAACTGAATGCTTACACAAATTCTAGAGTCATCAGACACTCACAACATGTTTTGCACTTATCTACTTGCTTTTTAAACTGTAATTTGTAATTAATTAATTTTCTTTTTCCCCATTGCCAAATGCTTAGGAATGGGAGGGTTTTTCTTGAGAAAGACCTGCAAATATGAAGGTTTTACAGGTCAATATTCAATTCTGTTTGATTCCTAAGGTGAGTTCAAATGAAAACTTGTACATGGAAATTAACTCTGACATAAAAGGAGCAGTCAGGACTGGAAGGAAAATAATTATTATAAATCTGACAATAACAAAAATAACTTAGGTAAGATGTGCATGCAACTAAGTTCTCAAATTCACATCAACATTCTGCACATTTCACATACGAACCTAATTTGCAGTTATGCCATGCTTTCTGTTCTCAAGCATCTTGGCTGAATAAAAGCAAAAATCTGAACACAAAACTGGAGCAACCTTACTTTGACTTTAAATCAAGCACTGGGTTTCCAGGGAATTGTGTAGAAACTGTCCAACCTCTAATTCATGTTTCTTTCTTTGGCTTCTCTTTTATAGACAAAAATCCATTAGGGACTCCACTACCTGAAGAAGAAGCTGTATCTTAAGAAGGGATAGTTCACCCATGATGCTGATACTTTGAATTTTAGTTCTGTAAGAACTCTCAGATGGCTACACTCTGGTCCCAGTGATGCACATTACTTGAATTTTTCATGCTATTCATCAGTTTTGTCTTACTGCACTCAGCTTCCTTTGTTGTTGTGCTCTCATTGTACGCTATGAAAAGTATCTGCAAAAGGAACTTGGAACTAAACTGAACAGAAGGATGTAGCTAAGTGTCAGATGCCAGGGGACAGAGAACCATTAGTTGTCTGAAACTTCTACAGCTTATTTAAGTGTCTAGACTTCTTGTAATGGGATTAATAGTAGATTGACAAGGGAAATGTTTGGTACTTATTCACAGGGAGATGTTGATGATGAGTCTGTACACAGCTGGTTTGTCTGAGCTGTGTGTAAAAGTTGGGACACTGTGTCCATTGCTGTGGGCAAAGGGTCCAGATAGATATGTGTGTATATATATATATATATATATATGTATGTATGTATACATATGCATATACAGCGCCAACAACTGTCAGTGCTTTTGTTGTTTTAAAGGTTAAACAGTCAGAACGATCTGATCCAGAAAAACTTCCGTAAAAGTTAGGGAGTAATCTAGTATTTAGAATCTAGTATTTATCCTTTATCTCTGCGTATTATGTTCACCTTTCAACATTCCTTTGTGTCCTAAGACTGACAGCACCATCTTCCTCAAGAAGAACGTATCTGCAGCAATTACAGCAAGCTTCTAACACCCTGTGGCTCTCACTACCAGGCAGAAGATGACAGTGGTGGGAATTTCTTGCCCTCTCTGCTGGGGCCCTACACAAAATTCAGTGAGAGTGTGTGTCTGCTGCCCTGGAAGTTCCTTCTGTTGGCCCCTGCCTGGATGGCAGTCCTTTTCAAATCAGAAGCAGATCCCACTGAGATGTGACAGTCATGTGAGTGTGGAGAAGTTCTCCAGTTCACAGCAGAGATACAGTGAAAGGTAATTCTGGTTTTGTTCATTTTTTCCTCATCCATCAATCTGGGTTAATAAATAACTAATTGAACTCAGGTTTGAAGCTGCAGTGCTCTTTGAAGTTCTTCTTATATTCCTTGAACCTTGAATCTATAGGGCATAGATAGCTTCAACATGATGAATGTTTTACAAGTTGTGTCAAAGGTACTCAAAACATGTACATGTCTAACATACAGAAGTTCCCAGAAGGTTTAGAAGGAACAACTCCTAACTTCTGAATATATCTGGAATTTGGGTGCCTTGAGAGATGTACAGAATCTGCTCAAATTTGAGGAGTTTTTCCTTATCTAGATGAATGTTACAATCCAACGGGAAAGAAACAGGGAAAGATACGGGAGTCAAAGGTTCTCCTGACACAGCCCTTTTTTTGGTCTTTTTTGTTTTCTGAAACTGGGTCTTTTGAGAAATATAGACAAAAGGTAATAGATCAAAGATCTAGGCAATAGATCAAAAAAGGCAATAGATCAAAAAAATAAATCAAAGATGAAGGTTTTTGATTTGAAGCTACCATTCAGAAATACAACTAATATGGTTTGTTGTATGAGTTGTTTGTATGAGGTCTTAACAATCAAAATTAAGGTGTTACCTCCAACCAGCTTTTCTTTTTTGGCTACCATACGTGTCCCCAGAACTCTATTTAGAGTTATCTGTACACTGATAGCAATTATTTCAGTAACTTCTATGACACTAAATGAAGTACTTTGACTTCAATTTTCAGGGTGTTTTTCAAAGTTAGATGGTTTGAGTATAATTTAACTTGCTTTCTCATTTCAGATGTGAACTGAACATAGGGTAGTAATTTGATTTGCTTACCCTCTTCATTAAAAGTACTTAATTTGTTCTATTAAAATTGTCTTTCTAAAACCTGAAAAAATCATTCACGCATAGCTTAACAAAAAACAACCCTTAAAAAAAACCAGCCCTAAAACCCCCTAAAAGGTTATATGGGTTTTTCTTTGTTTGGGAGTTTTCATTCATCAGCATCCACCACTTTGTTCTTTCTCTTACTGGTGGAGACATCTGAATGTATTTTTGGATCTAGCTTTGAGTACAATCCATCATCTATTTCTCAGACACAATTTTTGTCATCTAGTGCAAGTTCATATACTGAGAAAGAAGAAACAGTCATGAATGAAAACAAAGGAGCAAGCATAATACTAGGCACTTACTGTTCTCCTTAAAGACCTTCTTTTCTGTGTTCCTTCTCTGACTACATTTCTGTTCTCTCCCCAACTTTGGAGAATATATGTGTGTCTTTGTGCTATAAGGCCTTCAATAGATTGCCTCTTTGCTGTGGATAGAGCAACCCACTCCACTTGGAACAGGGAAGTTACAATATATTTATTCATATAAACAATCAATTTAACAAAATTTAATAGTAAATATGACATTTAACAGGATTAGATGGCCAGGTACACTTGTTTATATTTACTGCATAGAGGGTGGGGTCAGACAAACCCCTCAGGGACACGCTCCTTTTGAGAAATGAGGTTCAGAAAGGCATCCCTTACACCTTCTCAGAGGAGAGTTTATATGTGTCTGCATCCACTTGCTTGATTCTATGTCATAATCAATCCTTTTAACTAAGATTTCAAAATTTGAGTGCATTCATTCCAATTCACTCACCTAGTATGTCAGCAAAAAGAAGTCTCTCATCCTCAAGTGGTAACATTGAGATGTGTCCTTTCTCAAGGGAAGATCCTGATGTGCAGCCCACTTCTATGCTAGAGACCCAACAGGCCCTGGGCTGTCTGCTATTTATGGAGTTAGATAATTAATTTATGGTCATATTTACATGTTGACTACAGATATTAGTTTATTCCATGCTTGTCTTGGATCAGCCCTTGACCAGCACTCTGGTTAGGTGAATCGCCTAGAACAGCCCTTGGCTATTGATTATTGGTCTCACACAGATCTCCTTGGAGTCCTGTGAAACCACCATGACCAAGTGCACCCAATCACACCTGCTCCTGGTGATTGCTTGAGCAGGGTTATGGAAAATTAAGGTCAGGCCCAGGTGGAGGCACACCATCAAATTCATAAGAAAAAAAAAAAAAAAAAAAAGAAGATATTTGTATCTCACTAGATCATCTCCGAGAGAATGTTCATTAATGTGCACAGTACTCAGCACAGTACTGAGTGTATCTCAAAAGACCACCTCAGTTTTGCAGTACAATGAAGATGGGTCAAAATGGCACAGAGTATTTCATTATTAATTTCTTCACTTCTCTAATTAATATCTGACCCACCAAAGATCTCTGCCGTAAAATAATACTTTTCCAGACTTGTAACTACTTTAGTAAGAATTGAACAGGGCTGAAATAATAACCAACATATAATAACTTTAGATAATGAGGGCTTATGTACAGAATGGGAGTGAATAAACTTGTCAAAGCCATAGGTCAATCACCTTCTCTATTTTACTGTTAGACCTTCACATAGTGCTGATGGACAAGGTGTTGTTTCACACCTTTTTTTTAATGAGTGGGTTACAAATCTCAAGAAATAATTTGAAGCTACTTTGTCGGATAAGAATCCAGCAGGTTTCAAATAAAATATAGCCAGAATAGATCTGGCTGTATAGTGCTATTTAAAGTTATTATATAGCCAGATAGTGAAATGAAATAGTATTTTCTGAATTGCAAATAAGTTTGAAAAAGTGAATAAAGAAACCCTTTATTCTGGTTCTTTAAAGTCTCTCCATTATATACAGTAAGATTATCAAGTAAATCATAAGGCACATATAAAAAAGTTGTACTAGAAGTTATTGATACGGTGTTCTTGAGACAGTTTCTTCCTACATCTCCATCTACCTGTATGATTTTTTCATTATAACGAGTAATTAATAACATTAATGTTCTAAAAATTCAAATATGTAAGATACCGTCTCTCTTTCTATTGCAGTTTGACTCTAGAGAAAAACCATTGTCATTGTTTACCTGAATCATCTGTTAGCATATTTTCAAATAAATACTTCCTTTTTTAAGGAAAAATGGCATTTCTATATATTTTTTTGGTTCTAAAAGTCCATAAAAGTGATGTATATAGAAGCCAGATACTGTTGTATTACAGTGCAGAGCTGAGAAATACCTAAATTGCTTAATTTAAATAAAAGTCATCTGTGTCTATTTATTCATGGTATTTTTATTGTTGGTCCAATGCTGTAAGATTTTCTAGATCAGACTACCAGTAAATTTTTCACTCTTTTGAAATCCATGGAGATATTCCAATTTACTTAATTAGATTAAAAATTTCACACTACCTCTTGAAGTATTTTGGGATACTTCAGTGTCAGTGTTAGTAAAACATAGGTGAATCTCTGAACTGCATGATACAGTTCAGAACTGCAATTTTTTTCCAGGATAAAAGGCCATAATGTTGTATGAATGTTGAAAACGTATTTTGGCGTGAGGTTGGCCAATTACTGACACAGGATACCCAGAGAGATAGTTGAGTTTCTCTCCTTAGAGCTATTCAAAAGCTGTCTAGAAATGTAAACCTTGCAAAGTTCAACAAGACCAAGTGCATGGTCCAGCATCTGGCTCAGGGCAATCTCCAACACTGGGTAAAGAATAGATTGAAAGCAGCCGTGAAGAGAAGGACTTTGGGTGTTGTGGTGGATGAGAAGGTCATCATGACACAGCAATATAGTTTTGCAGATAAAAAAATTAATTATATTGCAGGCTTCATTGACAGAAGCATGGTCAGCAGGTCAAGTGAGCCGATCTCTACTCTGTCCTGGTGAGACCCCACAAAGTGCTACATCCAGCCCCAACACAAGAAGAACTGTTGGACTGAGTCCAGAGCAGGGCCACTAAGTTGGTCACAGAGCTGGAGAACCTGTCCTGTGAAGATAGGCTGAGAGACTTGGGATTGTGCAGCCTGAATAAGTCTTTGGCTCCCCACCTCCTAGCAGCCGTCCAGTACCTAAAGGGAGCCTATTGGTAATCTGGAGAGGGACTTTTGACAATAGGATCACCTTTAAGATCCCTTCCAAACATAAGCATTCTATGATTCTATGAATATTAGGAAAGATGAAATTTTGAAGGCCTCTGGAATGATCTGTTGTGTTAATAGAAAGAATGAAATATTCTAAACATAAAAGAAATCCTTTTGGGGAAAAAAATACTCAAGAGAATTCAAAAAATGTCTTGTTACCAACAACCTAAAGGTAAAGTGACACTTTCTGAAAACCCAGATTATTGTTTTCATATTTGTCTGTCTGCAAGGAAAACAGTACAAGTGGATTAAAGGTCTAAAATAACTGTTTATTTTTCAAGACTGTGGTGCAGTGAATTGAGTATTGTGGCATTTGCCTTTTATTTTATTGCATTTGTCATAGTCTTTGCTATTCTCTAATGCCTGCCTGAATTCCTAAATGTTCCAGTGCATATGTAAATGCACATGTTTATGCTATTTTGGAAGGACAATAAAATGTTTCTCAGATCAGAGACTTAATTTAGTTAACATGTATGAAAGTTTCACCTAAATTCTGGTCATGAAGATGTTACATGTGGGGCTTTTTCTGTGATCATTTATCTAATCCATGACTGTTTTTAATAAAAATTAAAAAGATTTATTTTTCCTTTTGTTAAAATGCATTAGCAGGCAAGATACAGCATAATATATGGCTGAGAGCTTTTTAATTTCTTTTAATCTGAGTACTAGTCATTGAACAGATGAATGATTTTTGAGACTGTCATCTTAACTTTTTAGTGGGTTATGTGAACTGAATTCAAAAGTTTAAGTATAGTATTTATCTTTCTCAAGATTGAATCTGAAAAGATAAAAAAAAAAATAATTCAAAGTACTGTTGGACACCATTAGTACTTTGATGCCAGAGTCTACTGTTTTGTTACATTAGTATTATGTAGTGTTAAAAGTGTCTTCTTGAAACTCATTCAATTCAGCCAAAGGCTGAGTGACCTTTCACCATGGTACTCACACTTCTAATTATAATTGACAGAACAATTTCCTAGTTTCCATTATGTCACAGAAAACTAGGTATGGGCTATTTGCTACTACAAACATGATTGGGACACCTTTAGTTGTAATGGGCAGGACCACCTCACTAAAATTTATCCCAGTGAAATGGTTCTGGCAGATACATTTCTTTTGATAGTGAGAAGCACTCACTATCATGCCTAAGCACATGCAAATAAATTTTAAAAAATATTTCCTAAGATCCCACACATCATCAAGTATCTAGATGTTACTGTAGCTTCAGGTTAAAAAGTTGGTGGATCAAGATTCTTTTAATTAAGAGGATTTTGCACTAATTTATGATCACAGAGGAACAGAGTCTTTCCCTTTTGGGTGGGAATTCCAATTATGTATTGTGATAAATGTAGATAGTTTTTAATGCAATAAAAATAATGTTTTATATCTTTCTGAAGTTATCATCATATACTTAGTTCAAACCCATGGCAAGATTATTAAGCATGTTACTTTAAAAAAAAATTAGTGATTTTTTTTGAAAATACAATTCTCCCCTTTATTAAAATTTTTCAGAGTTTTCACCCCATAATGATGGTAAATATGTAAGACCTAATTGTTAGTGGGAAGACTAAATATTTTCCTGAAGTCAGTCTGGGATTGGTCCTGTTTGGGAGCTTGTCTGGAGTCTCTCTTGGGGTCAGGTATAGGACTGTGTAGAGATAAGTTCCTCCAGATTCCCATGGTGCTAGACAACTGGCTGCCACTTGTTGGAGTGACTTACAGCCTCTTCCTCTCCAAGGTTCTCTGGACAGTTAATTTACCCTTAAATTACTCCCCTATTTTTGTCTATTCCTTTTAAACTAATGTTTAAGAAATTCCAACTCATGATAGGTACTACAAGGCTTAGCTTATTTAAATTAAAAAATCCAATTATTTTGAGTTTTTAACTTTTATGTACTTTTCCCTGTAGGATACCAGTGTGATTAAATACTGCTAAAATCAATTCTTTTCCTGGAATATCTTTACAAAAATAATGCAACTTGTGACTTTCCTGATTTAAAAAAAAGTCTTATGTCTTCATACCTGAGTTATTTTAGGTAATTTTGTTTCTCTTCTGTTGACCTGCTGTCTCTGCTTCGTATCTTGTAAAAATTAACGTATTACCTGAATATCACTTCAAATTAAATAAAATATTTGCTATTTGTGTGCTTACTTTCATAGAACAAACAAATAAAACAAACCCCAAAACAAATATCCAAAAAACAGCTCCTTGATCCTGTGATCATTCCTTGCCAAACAAATTCCAGTTGAAATTATCACCGTAAATCACTCCCATCAGGGCATGGGAAGAGATTCTTCCCCTCTCTTCAGCAGTGGTGAGGCCACACCTGAAGGACCTTGCCCATGTCTGGGCTCCTCAGTACAGAAGGGAAATTGTTATATTGAAGAGAGTCTAGAGGAGAGTCCCAAAAATTGTTAGGAGCAAGGAGTATGAGGAAAGCATGAGAGAGCTGAGACTCTTCAGCCTGGAGAAGGCTCATGGGTAATCCCGTATAGATGTGTAATTAGCTGAAGGGAAGATGCAAGGAAGATGGAGCCACGCTTTCAGTGGTGCCCAGTGACAGGGCCAGAGGCAGAGGGCACAAACTGGAATCCAGGAGGCTCCCTCTGACACCAGCATACCCTTGTCTGCTGTGACTGTGACTCAGCAGGGGAACAGATTGCTCAGGGAGACTGTGGATATTTCTCCTTGGAGACATCCAAAAGCCCTCTGGATATGGCCTTGGGCAGCCTGCTCTAGATGACTCTGCTTGAGCTTCCAGCCTCAACTCTTCTGTGATTCTGTGAACGATGTTGAAGGCACATTACATAAGTTATATTGGTGACAACAATAATAAATTGACAGGAATAATACTTCTAGGTTCAATCCCGTCCTGCTTGGAATCCTAGGCTATAAAAGATAATACATATTCTCAATCTCAGTTTTTAATGTTATGATCAAATGGCAATATTTTCACATGATTCCTATGTCATTAATGCATAGGATGAATAATGCCTCCTGAAATGTATCACATTTATGTACCTAGTTATTCTCTTCTCTGTAATTATTTTATTTATTTTCTCACATATTTTTGTAGTAAAAATTAAGAAAAAAGTATTAGGGGAAGAAAGACTATCCTTCTTTTTAAGGAGACTGATTCTAAGGAATGTAATATAAACACATTTTGTTAAACCGAGTTCTTTTCTGAGGGTGTTGGATCAACATCTTCATAAATACTCACCAGTTTTATATTCTTTATGTTGATAATATTCAATAGAAGACTCAAAGACTTAAATTTACAGATATGACGATAGCTCACGACTGTTACCAAATTTAATTAATGATATATTTTGAACATGTGAATTTCTATGTGAAAACTCTACCAGGAAAAACATCAGAGCTTCTCTTCTTTGAATTTTGCACTGAGATAAAAGGTATTTAATACCTTTTGCTTCATACTCTCTAAACCTCTTATCTGTACAGATGAAGACTGTAGTTCTACTTCGTTTCACAAGTATGTTACCAAGATCAATTCAGTATTCAGATTATGGTGGTCAGAGCACCTTAATGCATTCTCAAAGAGATATTAATTATTTGAAGATTAATGATTTTACATTTAATTAATAATTTGGACCACATCTAAGGATTAAGCCTTGGAGACCACTGAGAACAAAAAAAGGAAAATGCAAAGAAATTTTCATTCAATGCATGTAGCTTGAGCATAAAAATGAGTGTGGAGCCATGCAATTAAAAACCAAACAATAACATAAATGTCAGAGGGCACAAAACTAATTTACTTGTTTTTAATTCTGACATTTCATGAATACCAAGTATAGTTCTAGTGAAGAGTATCACACAATTTTAGGAATTGCACTTGCTAAGCATTGCTGTAAATGCAAAATTTCACAGTCCAAAAATTACAAAGATTTCAAATCCAAATTCTGAGGAAAAAATATGCCTCATATTGATTTAAGATTTTTTAATATTGTATTTGTCATATCATAAAAAGACATTAATGTCTTACTCTATTTTGATTTTACTGTTATTCACTAAAATAATTGTATTAAAATGAGTGGACTGTATTATGTATTAACATCATTATAAGCATGCATACTTGAACTGTATGGGTTGCCAACTAGTCACAAACACCTGCAGTGTTTCTTTAAGTTTTCAGTAGATTTTATTTTTGGTTTGGGGATTTTGGGTGTGTCCGTGATCTGCTTTTTGTGAAGTACAATGTAAAACTTTTATTTTCAAAATGGAATAAGGAAGTCATAATTGCAAGTTTGAAAAATATCATCTTTTTAATAGTGCTTTCTGCAACACAAAGGCAGCAGCTTGGTTTTTATGCCATCCTGTTTTTATATGCTGAATATTTTGCAGTCAAATAGTTAGAGCAAAGAAGAAAAGACCTTTTTGAGAATTGTAATAGTCTGTTTTTCCTACAAGGAAGTAGATACCTTTCTCTGAAGGCTACTTCTGAAGGCTACTGCTTCCATTATCTCAGTAGCCTGTGAATATTAACTGCCAGACTTAGTTTAAACAAGAATTTTTCTATTTGATTCATAGAAGATACTGTTTTCTATAATAATTTCAAAGAATATCAATCATAAACAAACTAAAAGACACTGCCATAATATTGATAATATTGAAAATACTTGCTTTGACACATAAAACAATAAGTAGAAGAATTGAACCAATAAAAAACTGAGTTACAGTCCATATATTTCCATATTTTGGAAAGATATCTTCCAACAAAGAGTTACTTCAAAAAACAGAAATAAATACTTCTTTGAATATTTAATATTACTGATGCTTCCTTAATGCTTCATGTCTTCATAGTGCCTCTAGGAAGTAAAAAAAAAGAAAAGTCAGGACTTGTAATTAAGTGAATATACTAAGTCAGTCGTGAGGAAATGGAATTGGTGGATGCACCAGCAAGCATGTCACCAGCAGCTCTTAATTAGAATAGTATTTCACAATTTAGATTCCCAACCTTTACAAGTGATTTGAGACATTCTAATTTTGTTCTGCCTCGAAGCAGTTTCATTTCAGTCATAAAATTCCATGAGATTCCCTAATGTAGGGCTCAAATTTAATATTAATTACCAGGCTGATCTAATAGCTGACAAAACTTCCACTTTTCTGAAGTGTCACATAGTATGTGAAACTCTGCTTTGAATTCTACATGGTAAAAAATTCCTTAAAACTCAATTACGACTTGACTTTTGAATCACTTATCCTTTTGCTCTGGCACCACAATCATAACTTTAGTGGTATATACTTAGTCACTGGGAAAGAATATTAAGATGCTGGTTTACTCAGGTTATAGTCTGTCTCTCTTCTGCTGTTCATTCTCTTTATGGCTGTAAATTTTAATATGAATATTAATCAACTATGTTATGTGTTTTTCTCCAAAAATACTAAAATACTATATATGTTTTACAAATAAGTATACACCAATTACTGAATTCCTTTACCAGTAGAACAGTACCAGGCAAGTAACAGATTTCAAAGGGCATTACACTTAATTGCACAAAGTAAAATGAATAAGCACAATGAATACCATAATATTTAGCTAATTTTTCTATATATTAAGTTTGATCTATATAATGTCCTGGTACTTTTTCTTCAATATTTAGGTGATAATCTCCTTTTTTTTTTGGTTGGTTGGTTGGTTGGTTGGTTGGTTGGTTGGTTTATTACCTCATGCCATACTAAAAATACATTTGTTTCTCGTCAAGGACTTCATCATATCTAGTAGAGTCTACCCTTACTTTGCATTCCTTTACATTTGTTTCACTGGTCTTCAGATTTCCTTTTTTTCATTCTGATTTCTGTAACACTAAAGTAGTTCAAGATTAATAGTGACTGTTTTGTCAAAATTTCAGATAATTATTAGCTTTCTTCCCTTAAAATTTTACCTGACCCGACTATCTTGGAGATGTCATTAACATCTAAGTAACTGTGCCTTCTTCTGATTCTTTTAAATAGTTCTTATTTATGATATGCTGTTTAAGCTTTTAGGAATCATCATCTGCAACTTTACTTATATCGGATATAGAATTGTTGAAACATAAATATTTAATAAAAGGCAATTGATGAAAGCAACAAAATAAACCATTCAAATTAGTATAATAAAAGAAAGTTACTGTAGATAAAATTTAATGATTTTTGCTTTATAGAAGTTTAAAAATATGTTGGTTTTTAACTATAATAAACATCATTTTGAGTTTATATCTAATACCTGCTGCTGTCATTAGCAATTTTCATAACCTTTAATTTAAAAAAAAAAAAAAAAAAAAAACAAAAAAAAACCAAAAAACAAGCAGCAACAAAAGTAATGCCCTGAAATTTTATTTACTTTGTAACTTCACTATAGTAGTTGTCCAATATAATAAATCTCTTTTTTGAATTTGAGTTAGCATTTTGGTGTTACTTATGTCGTCAGCTTCTTGAAATTAAGGATATGATTAAGGAAATTAAGGATATTATTTCCTTTAGCTAAATGTATCCCTAAGCAATACAGCCTTGAAGGTATCCCAGGGAGCCACTATTCGTTCTGTAAGCTGAGATCTTGCCATCCCTTTGCTTCCCTTTGCTACAGACTTGTAGCTGTTTTCAGTCTATGTGAGATTATCTGCATACATACAACCAAAATTAATTTTGACTGTGCCACTTTGGAGAGAGGTGGCCTTTAAAATGAACTGCTTGGGCATTTGAAATATGGCTTACAGATTCCGGAACTATTCAATTGTCCCCTGCTACTCTCCAGAGATCTGGAGCCATCCTAGGCACTCTAAAGCATTTAGCTTCAACCTTCTTGGCCAATTAGAGAAATAATTCCTCTGCTTGCTCTTATCTCGGTCATGCATGTTGCTCTACAAAGTTTTTCTCTGAACAACATGTATTTCATTCTCTCTGATTCATGGCTGATACACCTGTATTGTCAGTGGAGATCACACACATTGAAATCCTGAACCTAATTCCACTGGGAATTAATACAAAAGCCTGAGAATATTTGTATTACTGCAGAGGCTGCCCAGGTATCCAATATGGGTAGAACCATGGGAATGAAATTATTTAGTTAATGACAAAGTCCAGCTTTTAGATAAACACCATAAATAATTTTAAAAGCCCTCTCTTTTGCTTTAAAGTTTTCTGATCTAATGATATTACATATATGGATAATTTTGCTGTGCACTTTGACAAGCATCTTCTTTTTTAAACAATAATTTATTTTCCTAATGCAGAACAGAGACTCCATGGCAACAAGACAGTTTGAAGCAGAAAAGATATAGGCAGAAAACACAGATGGTCTGTTTTCAGAAATTCTCAAACTTAATAGGTAAAAGCACAGCATGTGTAAAACAGGGTCTAAAGAATTTTATTTTGTTTAAAACAGCATGTAAACATGAAAGAACTCCTTCAAATGTCAGTAGATCAATTCGCATTCGACAAAATATAAAGTCTCACAATTTAACTGTAAAGCTTTTATTACTGGTTTTTTAAGAAAACACAAAATATTTCTACCTGAATCTAAAACACTGGCTGAAATGATGGGATTGAAATCCCAATCTCACTGAAATCAGAGATGCCTTTATTCGCTGCTGTTCTCTGAGTGTGAGCATGACTTGCTGTTCTCTAAATACACCTGAAGTCCCAGGTGTTCTCCAGGAGAGCTGGGCCCCATCACATTAATGGTGCTTGGAAAAAGAAAACACTATCACTCCAAAGGTCCCACACATTTGCTCCTTCTCTTCCCCAGCTTTTTATACTGAGCATGATGCAATATCCCTTTGATTAGTTTGGGTCTCCTGTCCTGGCTGCCCTAACCTCCCACACAGCCTCAGCTTCCTCATCAGCGTGGCAGTGGGGAAAGCAGAAAGGTCTTGTCTCTGTGCAAGCCCTGCTCAGCAGCAACAAAAGCATCTCTATATTGTTAACCTCATGCTCAGCACAAATCAAAACCACAGCCCGTTCTAGCCATTGTGACAAAAATTTACTCTACACCAGCCTGAACCAGCACTTGGGCTTAAAGGATTGTTTCACTCATCCACACACAAGCATCTCACAACAGCTCAAATAACCCCAGCCATCTAGAGCACCAGTGTAGGTATGAAAAATTGGACACAGGATCTGTGATAGACTCTTACCTTCCAGAAGCAACAAGTGAACACAAAAAGTGTATCCTAGGACACATCAAGAACCTGTACAGATAACTGTAAGGACTCTTGGTGTACACAGTGTGAGTGACTTCAAGTGAGCTAGCTCTGTCAACTCCCACAGAGATGAGCCAATCAATACAGTCAATTGACTCACCTCACCCTAAAATAAACAGCTATTTTAAAACAAATGTGTAGCTCTCCATTGACTTTACTGACTATGAGATCAATTCACGTGTCAAACAGAGGTTTGTAGTGTAATTTGAAGCTCTCTTGGTTATCTGAGGAATCTGTATGAGGCTTTCAGTATTGACAGCATTTACAGAGACCCATGCCCTTCTGAATCAGCACCTGAAGGAGATGTAAGTAGGTATGGGAATATAAATGGAACTGTACTCCTATACTTAAAGAACTGAGTTGTCCTAAATTTTTATCAGTCATAATAGTAACTTGATGCCTTACACTGTGTGGTACACTGTAGACACCACCTTAATGACCAACCTGATATCCTATTTCTATTCTACAAAAGCATAGGCATCCCATATCTTATGGACTAGATGAGTGGACAGTGAGGTGAATTGAGAACTGGCTGAATGGCAAGTCTCAGGAGCTTGTAATCACAGTATTGTAATCACTGTTTACAGCACTGGATGGCTATCACTAGTGGTGTCCAGTATCACTTAACTTATCCATAAATTACTTGGATGAAAGGACAGATGCGTCCTCCACCAGTTCACTGATGACACACACCTGTGAGGAGTGGCTGATACCCCAGAGGGCTGTGCAGCCCTTCAGAGGGACCTCAACATTTTTGAGAGATGGGCAGAAAAGAATTGAAATTCAACACAGGCAAATGCAAGGTCCTGCACCTGGAGAAGAATAACTCCATGGACCAGCACAGTCTGGGGGCCAACCTGATGGAAAACAGCTCTCCTGAAAAGGACCTAGGGATGCTGGTGGACAACAAGTGGTCCATGAGGCAGCAGTGTGACCTTGTAGCCAAGAAGACCAGTGGTGTCCTTGGGTACTTTAGGAATAACTTCACCAGCAGGTCAAGAGAGGTGATTCTGCCACTCTACTCAGCCCTAGTGAGGCCACATCTGGAGTGCTGTGTCAAATTCTGGGTTCCTCAGTACAAGAGAGACTTGGAGCTTCTGCAGTGGGTCCAGTGGAGGGCAACAAAGATGATTAAGGGACTGAAGCATCTTTTATTAGCATCTTTTATTGAGGATAGGCTGAGGGAACTGGACCTATTCATTCTCAAGGCATGAGAATGCCAAGATTGTGAAGGGACCTCAGCAATGTCTAAGTAATTGTTATGGCAGGTGGTAGGAGGCTTTTGATCAACTGGATCTACTTATCTATCTTCATCTCCTGCAAGAGGAGCCTAGAGATAGCTTACTTGCATATACAAAGATTGTTGATACCTAAATTTATGTGTCTAAGTTTTAATCCCACCCTTGAAGTTTTATATGTTTATGATATGATCTAATATGATATATGATATGATATGATATTATATGATACTAATTTTCCTCCTTATTGTCTAGTAAGGATTGCTTTCCTCTTTTGGACCTACAAAATGTATATTACATGTATTTCAAACCTGAACCTTTGTAATGAACTAGTCCCAGACATCAAAATATTATTATTATTATTATTATTCGTAGTAGTAGTAGTAGTAGTACTACTACTACTACTACTACTAATGTTGTTATTATTATTATTATTATTTTTGTTGTTATTATTTAGGATGCCTTAATTGTACTATATGTACATTAATATTATGGGTTATATTAGCAGTGTAAACATTCTCAGAGCTGTCTCACAGTTGTTTCATTCTGCCACTAAGAGATGAAGAACATTTCAGTGATCTTCTAATGAAAAAATGTTTTCTGTTGATCTCTTTTAGCTTCCACTGGTATTTCTCTGCCTTGGGTGCAACCTGTCAAGAGGAATTGCTCGAAACACTTATTAATAGCACTAACAGTGTGCCTAATGTGATGCAATTAGCAGAATGTAGTAGTCACCCTGTGACTGCTTCAGGAAACTTGACATTGAATTGTAGTTCAGAGCCTTAGAATCTGTGTGAAATGTAGTCAAAATATATAATTAGAGGGGGGGGGGTGTGTTTGATTTTAATTTTAGAGCACTTAATTCTGTTCATTATTGGTGTCTTTCCCTCCCTTATCTCAGAAATTTTGAAAACAGAAACCAAAACACAAAAGAGAAGAAAGCAACTTATTTTCACAGAAATATAAAAAATAACTAAAAATATTTTTCAGATTTAAATCTTGCTCGATAACACTGCCTTTTGCACTCACTCTTGAAACGTATTTGCACTGGAAAGGGCAAAGAATTAATTGCAGCTACAGAAAATAAATGGCAATAATAACTCTCTTGGTAAAGATCTTGACACTGTATTTCTTGCCTGTAACCATTTAGAGACAAATGCATGTCATCTCAGATGATACTTGAAAATGTTTTATGGAGTAGGACACATAGTATGTCTACAGGAATGATTAATAACAAAGTTTCCATAAAGCGATAATGAAATCTGAAAAGTATGAGGCAAGGTATAAAAATGGGTAAGTGTATGGGTCAGAAATAAAGTAATTGGTAAAGCTTTATAGCCTGTTTTCCTATGCAGGCAGAGTTCACACTGAAATAAACTAAAAAACCTTTGCTTCAATAACAGGCACACAACTTGAAGAATAGGTGAGTGGCTTGCCCATGATGTGATAGCTTTTTACCAGAATAAACTAGAAAACACCACTATAAAAGACTCCAAGGTCCAGGAGGAATTTTGCTGTTTGTATCTGACATTTAAATGCCAGCTGTCCACAGCTCCCTATTTAATACAATCTGATGGAGAGTAAGACAGTGGAAAAAAGTCGTGAAAGAAGCAACTACAGTGGGAATTGGATACAAGCTGTTCAGACATAATTTGCTTTGGAACTTGGCACTATCTTGGTTTTGTGAAGATTTATTTCTCCACTAAATTAAGCATAACCTGGAGAACTAGAGTAATTTTATGTAATGTCCAAATTCAAATTATTTTACTAGAGCAGAAAAAATACTGGGATAGAAAACACTCAATTTCTCAAATGCACTAAGCTCTCTGTGAGTAGTCAGCTTTTTTGCAACTACTTTTTTTTTTTACTTATTCATCAGTGAAATATATCTTAGTATTTCATTTATCTGCCTCTCTTTCTTTTATATATGCATATCACTTGTTATTGCTGAACATCTTCCCTAAGTGTCTGTAAACTTTTTGTCTATAAAATCTTATGGGGTAAGAGTGATGAGATTTCAAAATTACATCAGTAAAAGCACATGATCAAATAAAAATATTTTGAGATCTCACTTTTTAACAGCATAAGTGGATAGATGAAACCAAACACTACTGCTGGTAGGGGAGAATAGAGAAAACCACATGAAAAATTAGTATCATAGATATCATTGTGCTAAGGAATAGAGCAGAATCTAGAAGAGTAGGAAAATTAAAATCTATTTAAACATTTAACGTGTATAACCAAAGAACGAGGTAAGTTATTGCCATCCGTATCCTGGGGATTTGTTTCAGAAACTCAAAGACCTACTTCAGAAGCTGCTAGAATTCCCTTAAAAATTAACAATATCTTTAACAATATCAAGAAGCAAACAAACACAGGGTTATTATTTGTTCCACTGAGGTTCCCTTGTGCCAAGCTTTTGGCACAAATATTTGATATTTCATCATTAGGGAAAAAAAAAAAAAACCAACAAAAAAACCTGGCCAGGCTTACAAAATAGATTCCAAGTTTGAAATTCAACTGATAATTTTAAGGAGAAAATATTTTAGGTTCTGAAATATTGAAGTGTTACCTTTTTAAAAAAAAAAAAGCTAACTTGATTACTACTATACATAAAAATTTCCTCCATTATTTGATATGTCTCATAAAAAAAAATTAAATAGTGGTAGAGCCTTCAATGTTTCAATTAATAATAAAATAGCCATACATTTTGTACGTTGTTTATTTCTACCATTAAATTACTGTGTCTATTTCAGTGATTTACTTTGCCTTTATGACTTGGGCCTGAAATAAATCCCTAAACCCTGAAACTTAAAATATTCAACATTCAAGTAAATTTTACTTTTTATTAATATAAATGGCTCACCAAAGAGATTTATTCCCTAGTAATTCAATAAATCATAATCAATTAAGTGATCAAACTCAATTTTTAGATTTTTTATGAACATATTTCCTTTATGTTTTTATCTTTTTTCCTCCTCACACAGTGCTCATCAAAATATGTGCACAATGTACTTTAAGTACTTTAGAAAATGTAGTGTCAAGAAGTATCAA
Organism: Dicaeum eximium; assembly: GCA_013396995.1. NCBI lineage: Eukaryota > Metazoa > Chordata > Aves > Passeriformes > Dicaeidae > Dicaeum > Dicaeum eximium. Next base: position 4,474,217 of record VWZP01009370.1, read on the forward strand.
TATCAATGTGTTATCACCAACAGATGATGAAAGCTTCAAGAAAATATAAATAAAATCAAGATCATACTAGCAGTTTTAAAATCCCAAACCAGTTTTGTTAAAGTAATTTAAGTTAGGGCTTCTAAATATGAGGTATCTTATCTTGTGAGAAAGTAAAGCAATGGGATAGATGATATGAAAAGTAACCACAAGGTAAGCGGAAGAAGCAATAAAAAAAAAAAAAAGTTCTACTAGTAGTCTGAAGTTCCTTTCTATTATTTTCATTCATGTCAGCTCCACAATAATTCACAAGAGATTGCAGGAAGACTGTTGGTTTGTTTTTAATTCCTTCCCCTGGCTGCAAAAATTATGGAAGGAGAGTGGAGGTTTCCCTCTTTTGTCATTGTCTGTGCTGCAGAAACATTCATCTCATCTGCACAGAGTCTGTCAGTGAAGGTTCTGGGTGACTTACACTGCATCATGCTTCTTAACAACAGCGTGTAATGAAAGAGAGGCTGAAATACTACATGGATTACAAGACATTTAGAAGATGGAAAAAAAAAGAGATGAAAACAATTAAAGGAAGATACAATCATTGTGAGAAAATTGTATTTATAGAATAGAGACAGGTAATAAATAATAAGGGAAACAGAAATATAAAAAGAAGAACGACAGCAACACAATCAAAAACAGCAGGTCAGTTTGGCTCAGGAGATGGAATGAAAAGCTGCAAGAACACGGGAAATAAAAATTTTGTCTGTCACAGACCAATGAGAGTCAGGATTCCTGTATTTCCTCCTGAGCCACTTTTATTTTTTATTGGCTGCAAAGCAAACTTGAGGGTTTTTTTTGGGTTTTTTTTGGGTTTTTTTTTTTTTTTTTTTTTTTTTTTTTTTTTTGCAAGGACTGTCTCTGGGCAAATATAATATTCATGTTTTCCTGACTACCATTTGTCACCATAGGTGTCACATACACTCTTTCAGTCATCGGGGTGTGCTGCACATCCTATTGGTGTGCTGTGATGAAAAAATTGTGCCATGCTATGGCTATGCTTAAGCCTTTGCTTCACAGAAAGAATGGTTGAGATTGGGAAGCACTCCTGCAGATTTTCTTACTCACACACACCTACTTGCCCCTCTTGCCACCCCAGTTGTTCAAGCACAATCAGCTAGAGCAGGTTGTCCATGATGTTTTCCAGTTTGGTACTGAGTATCTCCAAGGATGGAGAATCTGCGACTTCTCTGGGTGGCTTGTGCTGATGTTCGACCACCCCCACATAAGAAATTGTGATCTTCTATTCAGGTGGATTTTCATGTGTTTTAGTTTGAGACTCCTGTCACTGGACACTGCAGAGGAGGATCTGATTTCCTTAGTTTTGTTTGGACTGACCTGGTTGTGTCTGGGATAGGATGAATTTTCTTCCTGGTAGCTGGAAGTGCATTTTAGATTTAGTACAAGATTAATGTTGGTAACACATTGAAAAGTGATAGCCACTTAGTTGTGGCTATCAGTCCAGATCTTCTGAGTTTCCCATGCTCTGCCAGGGAGGAGATACACAAGAAGCCAGGAGAGAGCATGGCCAGGACAGCTGACACGCAGTGGGGAAAGGGATATACCATACCACAAAATATCAGTATGTAAACTGGAGGGAGTTGTTTGGGATCCATAAATGGATGCTCAGGGGCAGGCTGGGCATTGATCAGTAAGTGCTATGCAGTTGTGTTGTGCATCACTTGTTTTGATTGTGTTTTATTCCTCTCTTTCTCATATCTATTATTATGATTGTTATTATTGATATTGTTATTTTTGCCTTTATTTCAATTATTTAACTATTCTTATATCAAAACACAGATTTTATATTTTTTTCACTATTGTATCACCAATCCCACTGGAGTGGGGGGGTGTGCAATGATTGTTTTTTGTTTGGTTTGTTTTAGTTTGGGAAGGTTTTTTTGTCTATTTTGTTTTAGAAGCAGACTTATTTAGAGACTGATTGTTCGCTTTCCAGATTTTAAATCCCAAAGATAGTACTTGAAATTCCCTCAACAACTTTGCAACTGGGATTCCTAGAGAGGACACATTCCTGAAGTTTACATTGTAACTGAAAGGAAACATAGCATAAAGGGAGGTGAGTAAAGAAAATAAACAAAAATTTTGTCATTCTTGCTATGTATATTGGACTGCAACATCACATGAGTAGAGTGAACTATTGTATTGAGTGAACTATTTAGATTTTTAATAACAAATCCTAGTAAAAAATGGGATAAATTAAGTATTTAAACTGAAAATGCAAGATACTGCTTTTCTTTTGTCGCATTTTTAACAGCTCCTTTATGCTAACACATTCAGAGCTACTTACATTTCCAAAAGACTTAAAATTAGATATCTGGATATTTTGTATAACTGGTGAGGTATTGGGTGGATAACTGGCATATGGGAGAATCTTGAAGAGCTGTAATAAATGGTGTTACATCAGGCTACCATCCAGTCATCAGTGGGGTTCTCAAGGGCAAAATGTTAGTGCCTGTGCTCTTTAATGTTTTTGCAAGTTTTCTAGAAGTGTGATTTGAATGTACACGAAGTAAGTTTGCTGCTAATAGTGAGTTAGAAAGAGTTGTGGGAGTCCCTTGAGGGTAGAGAAACCTTACAGAGAAATCTGAGCAGACTGAAGTCTGGAGGGTTCTGTGCTAGTGTCCTTTGGCTGTTGTGAATGAATGATTTATTAGAGAATTATGGCTATGAGAGTGAGAGTCAGAAAGATTACATGTGTCACACATCTCATGTTATATTTGCACTTAATCTGCCTCATCCTACTGCATAATTTATAACCAAAAGCTTAACCAGTGAATTATGTTGTAAAGAGTTGCACTAAAATAAAATTTAAGATGTCAAAATTTGTTATCAAAATAGTGTAGGAATAGGGAAATAAATCACATAATATGTAATTAATTAAGTCAATGACAATTCAAATGAGTGGAAATGTCCATTCAATCATATCTGTGGCATCACAGTAAAAAATGGACCAAGAAAACCTCAAACGAAACCTAAAAAAGTTTAAAATCTGAACTAACTAAAAGTACATAGGCATTGCTTTCTGATACTGAAATCCAATTAGAACTTTTGTTTTACAGAAAAGGGAAACTACACCAATAATTGTAAATCAAGTTGGCACTTAACCCTGTTTTCAACTATCTGTTTATCCAAAGATTAATATGCATTTTGTTTGAGGCTCATGAACTCTAATTTATACTTTTCAAATCTCTCAGCATATTAATCACAAGGGTAATTTATAATCAGCTATATCATTATTCCACTAAATGAGATATTGAAACTCATCATCTGTATGAGTCTCATTCACTTAACTTCAGTTTTTTAATGTTTCCGAATACCAACAATAAGAGAATTTAAAGATAGGGCATAAAGAACAGGTGGTTTTAGGCCAATTTTATCACAAGCAAGAGCACCCAATGACATGTTCACCTACCAAGATTTGCTAGTGCAAAATTGAGAAATGATATTGTAAAGTCTGAAAAAAGTGAAATTTCAAGAAGAAGGTTTAGAAAAAGCAAGTGTCCACTTCAGATTATAGAATAGTATTCTGTTTTGTGTGACTACCCGTTCTCTCTCCCTTTTTGTGCATGTGGATAAAATATATGAGTGCTGTTATAGTCTTATAAAACAAGTTAACAAATCAAAATATGTGAATATTTGCTGTGAACAAGTAGCATGACATTTTTCTTTATTATTAGGATTATAGATTATTAGGATTAGGATTTCCAGTAGCATGATTCTGTAGTCTATGTAGGTATATTTCTGAGGGTACATTTTACTTTTGAATCGTAAAGTTTTCTATACTGACTGTAAAAGTGAATTCAAACAAATAGTTTAAATGTAGATTTTTATTTGGTGAAATTTTGTCCTAGGTTGTCAATCTACACTTCTATTGCTAATTGTAATTTCTCTTGGTTTTTCTTCACAAACTCAGTCAATTTTTCAAGAGTATTTCAGCTTTGCCTTTCCTTTATTCATTTTATCCCCTGTGAATTTAACTGCCACATCATTGGTGAAATAATGTAATATCATCTCCCATCTAGTATACTTCTTCCATTGGAGCAGACTTTTATTTTATTTCATTTGATACCTTAACTGTTCTTTATGCTTTTTCCTTTCTCCTAGTCAAGTTCTAACTTAATTAGCTGGTTAGAAACCAATAACCACTACAAATAAGCAACATATATATATATATATATATATCTCAACTCAAAAGTACTGCTCATTGACCATTATTGTAATTTAAAGTAGATGGCTTCTAAACATCTATTGTCAAATACAACCTTCACCTGTCACATCATAAAGGAATTTCAACATACTGCCTGATTCCTTATTTAACCTTTAATACAAAAAATATCACTAGCTGACAGTCTTTCCACCTACACTTGCCAAGAAACAAAATTGATAATTTTCCAGCCAAAGGGAGCAATTTTTCATTGCTTCATAAAAAATTTTTCCTCTTGTGCTATTTTTTATCTGAAGAAAGTATGACAGTTGGGATCTTATTGATTTCCTTCCTCAATGTCATGCAAATAAAAGGGAAAGGACCAGCACAAAGAAAGGAGAAAAAGTTTATATTTTCCAACCTTCCACTTTTTTTTTATAGTTTTGAGTGTCAAAAAATTTGGCCTACCTCCATCAGAATTCATTAATTCAGCTGTTTATTATTTTTTTGCGTGTTGATTTATTTAACAATATTTGATTTATTTATTTGATGTCTCCTTAGTAAATCTGCCTTATCTTTTGTTTACTTTCAGTGTCTAAACTGGTAACAAAAGAGGTTCAAAACACTGGTTGCTTTGGATCTATTTTGCTTATGGATAAGATCCCATGTGTCAGATTGGAATTGTCTTAAAAACTGTCTAAATTGGGAAAAAAATATTAAAGAGTGTTCATGAGCAGTGATATAGCAACCAAGCTTGTGGGTTTTTTTTTTACCTAACAGTATCTCCTTAAATTTTTTCTTTTTATTTCAAAATATATAGTTTGTCATATTCCAGCATAAGTGTATATCTATTTATGTCTTCTTCATACTCACCTGTTGTTATCCAGCATTTAAAAAGAATATTTTTCACATTTTATCTTGGTGGTATTGAGGTTTATTTAAACTATTTTCAGCATCACTTGTCTCCTACAACTCTCTCTGAAAAGAGAACAAAACAAGGTGTCTGTTTTAATATTCAGATCTTTTCTCCCACGTTCATATTGAATGTCTGCAGAACTTGTGTGCATTGTTAGACAACACCTACTGTGAGTATACTGAAGCACATGACTCTTTGTTCTAACACAAGTGGAATTAACTTTCAAATTAATATTTGGATCCTGATATGTTATAGTTACAGTGAGACACTATCTCTACAGAGAAACAGAGATACTACAGAGAGCCATTATCTCAATTTAATTTTTTTCTGGATATCACAGTTTAATTTATCTCCCCTTCTTCCCCCTCACCACCAATACTTCTTTTGTTTAGGCTTTTTTGTTTTCTATTACAGTATTTTTAAACCTTATTATACTGGCTTAAAAGTGACCTTAAATAACACATTCTAGAGGAATATGTTTTACAGAAGGCCAATATTTCAGCTTGTCTTTCACCATTCAGCTATGATGTCAAATCAGCCTGGAGGTGTGTTACTTTGTCAGGTTTTCTAAGTAAAAACTGCTCTGGATTTTGTTGACACAATGCTGTGTTGCCCAACGGGCTTTCAACAAGCCCTTTTTGTATACTGGACATTTTTTAATGTGTCTGTCAGCTAATCCTTCATGCATGAAACCAAAAGTTGCCAAAGTAACTAAGTTAATACATATTTTAGTTAGAATATAATAAAAGAATAAATAAGCATAATAAAATAAGAATATAAAAGAAGAATTTAATATAATAAAATATTAAAATTATTTATTCTTTAAACCTGACATTCATATTTTAATATACATATTTCACTTTACAGATTCAATTCTGACATTAGTCAGTATTCCACCCCACTTGTCTCTATGTTCCTCAAGAAATGGTTTGTATTTAAATATCCAACTTAAATTTGCAAATCAATTATTGTAAGTTTATAGTCTTCTATTTTTGCTGTTAAGATGAGAAAGAAGAAAGCCAATTAAACAAAAGAGATAACAGACTTTGAATTTTCAATTAGACCTTAGGTTTAGGCAGAGACTAAACACTTCTATATTGATAATTTCACTGATTTGAGTTTGGACTTCTGAGTTATGTTAGATGAAATTATATTATTCTCAATTTGTAATGACAATTGTCAAGTTTTTTTTTTTTTTGTATGACCACATAATGCAGAAACAGGTTTAATTTCTTTTTTTTTTCTTATTAAACTTAATATTAAACTTCAGCTACAGTTATATTTGAACTCCACTTTATTAAATTACTTCAACTTTATGTAACTCAATCGTCCTTACAAAAGCAACCCAGTACACTTCATTCAGATATATTTTTATATTACAAGAATACAGAATAAGATTATTTTCATTTATTTTATAGTTCACTTTCTTGAATTGAACCTCCTATTTGTATTTTAAATTTCTTAAAAGTAAAAAGAGATATGTGAATAGAATTGAAAAGAAAGACTGAAAGTCAAGCCCAAACCAAATCAAACAAAAAAAAAAAACATTCAGAACAAGCTAACTTCATAAAATACTATTACAGAAACTTATACAGGGTTAGACAATCATCTCTGAAGATATTAACCCATCTTTTCAAGATCTATGGGAAGTAATTGGCTCCAAACAAAGCAGTTAACTTCTTCCTCTAGAGAGTTGTTAAGAAAAATGGGACTTTCTTAGGGAAATGTGGGGTTAGTCAGTCCATCAAAGTCTTTTTCTGGGAAGCAAATTATTGCACTTTTAATCACTGATTGGAACATCAGAGCACTTAGAAAATTAGAATATATCCCACATCTCATTGTTATTAATTTTGTTTAATTTAAAAATAATAATTCCCTCCCACATTTAACTACACACATTTTAGGTGTTGCTTCAAGTTCTGGATATTACTTTCGATCAATTTTTTTTTCTTTTTAAGTTTTGGTCTAAACAAGCTTAAATCCTTTGTGGGGCTAAAGACAAAGTCAGCTCACTGAGGTAAATATACATCCAACATCTAGGATTAATTAACTTTCACAAGATGAGTTTTGCCACATGACAGCTCTTAGAGGAACCCCTGGAGCTGTGAAGTGCCTAGGGTTTAGACAGATAACATCAGTTCAGATGAATCCCAGCCTGACAGCTTTTTGTCAGGGACCAGTGAACATAAGCTAAAGATTTAATTCCAGGATATATAGCTCATTAGAATTCATGTCTGTCTAAATAAAATCAGATCAATGTTTTATTAATATCTAAATATGAAAAGGTACCTTCACCTAGAGAAGTGTGATTAAAAAAACCCAACAGTTTGAAAAGAGCAAAAATGCGTAATTTTTTCAAAGTAGGAAAAACTTCGAGTGGTTTTGTTTGCCTTCAATATGTAATTTTTAAAAATATTTTAAAAGTTTGAGAGTTCTCAAATTTAACTAGCAGTTATTTTTTAAACATGACAAACACTCTAAATATCTTAGTAGTATGTGATTATATATGTATTTAAATGGCATCAAGCAATTTTTACAAAATCTCTTGTTAAATTATTATTTTATGTACCAGAAACTACAATTTATAAGCACATATATAAATAAGACTGAAAATCACTTTCACAATTACTTTCAAGGAATTTATGGGATTAGAAATCAGATTTAAGGGGTTGCCACTGTAGTCAATTTTAATAGGTTTTTGACTTTTAGTTTTCTCCTAATTTTTACAAACTTTGACTTTATTATGGAGATTTTCTGAAAAAAATGGTTTTTTTAAAAATGTAAACAATACAACAAATAAAGTAAGAACAAAGTGACAAGAAAAAGCCAGATCCATTATAAAACATAAGTTAAATTGTAATTTAGTTTATTTAATACCTGTCAGTCTTTTGGGCTTTTAATTTTCATTTTTAGATGCGCAAAAAGAGCAGTTAGCCCCCAAGATTATTTTGTTAATTAAAAAAAAAAATATACTTCCCTTTTCAGTGATTTCTTGTTATCCCTATATTAGTGTTGTGAATGGGCATGTTAAGGTCACTTAAAGACTCACCAGGAAAGGTACGAGGAATAACGGGTTTACTATAAAAGCAATAGCACAACAAAATTCCTTGGAAAGGTTCATTTTAGTACATACCAGACGGTTAAAGCACAATAAGGAAAAGCAAAATCCAGAACCCATCAATCCAAATCAAAATAAAGTAAAATCTATCTATGCACAGGCTGGGAGGGCCTAGCTCATGTGATATAACATCTTCACATGCACACAGTTTGTACAAAGTACCTGGGAAAAATTCCCCTTGAATTCAGTGAAATTATTCACATGCCTCTGCCTCTTCTCAACAGGCAAAGGAGTAGGGGTGTCAGCCCAGGATCTGTTATCATTCAGCATCCTCTGAGTAGAGCAAACTTGAGATTTCTCTGGCTCTAAGAGGCCCCACTCACAGGTGGTCACAGCTGCTGAGGTCCAGGAGAGCTCAAAGGGTCTCATTTAACACAAGTTCCTGGGAACAGACAGTGCTTCTCAGAAGCTCAAGAGGAGCTCAGCCCAGGTGCTGTTCATCAAGGCTGAGGCCTACTGAGCATCTTTTTATAGCACAGGGACAGTGGAGCCACAACCAACACTGAAGAAGGCTTCAGGCATCTGCCCAAATAGAGTAACACCACTCCAGAAGGCTGCAAGCATCTGCTCTTTGTTGTTACTCAGTCCAACCTTTTAAACCCTTGATCTCACATGCATTCCACCTGTGTGTCCCCTCCACCCTTCTGTGGTTGCTCAGTGCCCCTCAGCACTCCATGTCCCATCACCTTCAGTACCAGTCACTGTCCCACACAGCTGGAGCCCATCAGGGATGAGCTCAGCCACAGCCCCACTCCCAATTACCACAAGCTGAGTGCCTACAGCATCTCTTAAATGACAGTGATACCTGGGAGGGGAGGGATGCACCACCAAAACCGGTCAGATGTTTGCCTGATGTTGTGGTCTGGAATGGTCACAGACACACTGCTGTTCTAGAAGTTCCTAACTCAATGAAGACAACTGTGGATCATATGGGACTTAGGCACCTAAATTTATGAGACACTTACCCTCTAGCTAGACTTAACATGAATCTGAGAATAAAATCTTGACAGCCAGATAAACATAGGCACACACTTGAAATTCTGTTATTTTTTATTATGTTCTCCTGGGTAATCTGACCTCCTTAAGCTTCCAGAGGTGATCAGAAGTTTTATTTGGGTCCTGTGCCTTATCTGCTGCCTATGTGACTAAAAAAATTCCAAAAATGCCTTAAAAAAAGAATATTAAACATATACACATATATTTAGCAGACCTATGTTTTATATGAAAAACACAGAAAGCACAGGGATCCCACAGCATAAATGTGTTTCAGTCAGTTTGATATTGCGATTCCACTCCTCTTACCTAAAAGGACATATTAGAACAGGAAGTTTCAGAGAACAGCAAGGGTGGATAAAATTCAGATTTACACATGGAATGTTGAACAGCCTAGAACTTCTCAGCCAGTGAGAAAGAAATAACAGCAAAGTTATTTAATATTTTATTTACTTAAAAATTTTAAGTGGCAGAATCAAAGCATATGAGACATCTATTCACAGTCTCTTCCAATAAAAAACTCCAGCCACCAAATAAAAGTCTGGGATATAAAGAAGAAGGCAGTATCATTTCATGAAGAGAATAGTAGACCTGCTATTTATAAAGCAGGACTTTGTTTATCCTGGGAATTTCAATAAGCTTGAGGGGAAGATAGACTAATTGTTGGAGGAGAGACCCACTGTAGGTTTACCAACCAGGAAAGCTAAATGTTAGAACAGAAAAGAGTCAGAAGCTGAAAGAGTATTACAAGGAAAGCCTCATGGAGCACTGCCAAGCCTTTAGCTTTGCTTGAACATCTATTTAAGATCACAGCTTGAAACAAAGTATGATGGATGAACAATGTGTATGAATCACAGTTTTATGCCATTCTTCCTTTCTATTCTTTCTTTGGCTTGCAGATGGAGTAATTCCTTATCTTTCATCCTGGTGTCGAAGGCACAGTCATCTTGAAGATGATAATTTTTGCTAAATCTTGTCTCTTGACAACACTACTAAGAATGAACCAGGCAATAGAGAGGGAAATATTAAACTTGCAGGTTGATAAAGATTGATACATTTGACAATTAAGAATTTTGGACTTCCATTTATGTTACCCACATGTATTTAAAAGTCATAGAACAAAAGAATTAATGACTTGCAAGAGAGCTGTCACAGGAACTTTCCCATTTATTGAGCCACAGAATGATGAGAAACACCTGTCTTAATAGATACTGTCTATAATTTCTTAAAATCTGTGGCTGAATTTCTATAATGAATGTTTAAAGTGCCATAGAGCAATAAGCCTAAAATTAAGAACCAGAATCCACTAACTCCCCTTCCAGAAAAATACTCTACCAGTTAATCTACAGTCTGTTCCATTTTTTTTTGCATCTGATTTTAAACTATTTTCTTTGACTGCAGCTAATTTACTAGCATGTCTCCACCTCTTTTGTTCCTTTTGCTCTTTTTCCTGGATAAAAACCATGTGCAGTCCCGCAAAATTTACAGGATGTTCAGCCTAGAAATGCCAAATTCTGAGTCAGTGCTCTAAAGTTTTGGTCGGTATAGTTAGAATTTCCCACAATATTCATGGCATGTGTAAAAAGAATTAAAATGTAAATGTATTTTGTAATAAAAAATGGTGTAGCACAGAAAAAGGTTACCCAGAGAAGCTGTGAATGTCACATCCCTGAAATTATTCAAAGTCATGCTGAGCAGAGCTTTGAGCAAGCTGATTTCATAGAAGGGGTTCCTGCCCACTGCAAGGGACACTGGTAATAAACTTTAAAGGTCGCTTCCAACACAAACCATTCTATGGTGCCTCAGTTCTGTGATTCTGTTGCCTGACTATGGCTTCCCTAATTAGCTCACACAGATGAACCATGATACCAGGAGATAATCAGTGTTCATTGCTCTTACTGAGGAATTTAATCTTAGAGATAAACGGTGGAGGTTTCTCAGGGTCCAAAAAAAAAAAAAAAAAAAAAGGGGGTNAAAAAAGGTGGTATATGGCAAGTTAAAAGACAGATGTTAGTACAGAAAACGAAATGTCAAATAGCTGTAACATCTAGAGAGAGGAAAAAATGGAGAATATGAGGCCCGGGAGAGAAGTTGTAAAATTCTCCACTGCTTATATAATTAAGCAGCACTTTGATGAACAACAGGATTCATAAATGAGAGTGCTACAAGAACCTAAACTGGTCAATGAAGGCTAAATTGAATATTTGTCTATTATCCTGAGATTTCAGTGTAGACATAGGGTAAACTTTATCAAGAAAAGGAAAATATTTTCAGCAAGAATTGCTTTTACATTAAAAAAATTATCAGTTCACAATACTTCTGTGAACCTTTACCATTAATATAGGACTTGCTGAACACAGACAATGTTTCAACAAATATTTCTTAGGTACCTTTGTGAAAATTGTTTATGATTTTATTGAACGGTAAATTCTGACTACATATGCACCTGTAATATTCAGAAGTTGAAACCCAGATTCTATTGCATTTCACAATAAAACTCCAGAGGATAAATAAAACAAATATCTGTCTAACAAAAGTCTGTTTCCCAGAAGTAAGCCTGTGTGGGCAGATTTTTCACAGAATTTGAATTTTCATTAAAGCCAGTCAGTAGTCCACCTCTGCAAAGAAGAAGAAAAAAAATTCCGAGGAAAAGTATAGTACAATTTGAGCCAGTATTTTAATCAGATTGTCTATGGACTTTAGTGGAATTTATAAATAATTTTTGAGTAACATGTAATTTTGACTGTCACAACCTGCTTTGTGAATATGTCAAGATAATATACCAGTGTTGAAGTTTACTGAGTTCCTACTTAACTCTTAACAAAAATTTCCACATAACTGAAAAAAAAACCAAACTTATTTATTATTTCATATATTGGTATTTTGCTTTGATTCATATAACTTACGGTTGATATAAATATTTTCCAATGATTTATCACTCTGTAATGAGATTCAAGGTCAGCTTGCTTGGGCTTTCTTAGCAGTACAGTTACTGTGCAGTTCATAGAAGTAACATATTTAGAAATTACTCTATAAGCAGTGAGGAATTATTCTTATTTCTCATGATAACATTTTTTTTCCCTCAAACACATACCCAATTCTTTAAGACTTCAAGAATAAAGCAATCCTCAAAACATTGAAGAAATCCACCACAACAAAAATCAAAACAGAAAACTCCCTTACAGACTCTAGAAGATTCTGAACATCCATTCCTTTTGGAAGGAGTGAACTTCCCATGGCTGAAGAGAGCAGCTCTGGTAGTAGCATGATGTGAAGCACTGTTTGGTTGAACAGGAAGTCACTCTTGACCACCATACCCTAAACCCTTTCTTTGCTAACTCAATCCCCCACTTCCTTGGTTGATTTTGCATCCTCCCCCTCCTCCCCCCGTTTTGTTCCTAGTTAAAAGTTTTATCTGCTTTTTCCCTACTTTACAGGTGAATCCTAGGCCTCTTCCTAGCACTCCTCAGTCCTCAAAGGCATGATAGTAAAATCCAGATCTCTTTTGTTGATATGAACACATGAACTTTGGAAGCAGATGTTGACACACAGGATAAGACTACTTCTCCTCAAGCCCTTTACCTGTAACATTAGTCCCAAGTGGGAAATCATCCTTGTTCCTTGTCCCTAGAGCCAATCACCCTAATGTGCTCCAGGTCTTCCCTGGTATTACTGCTGGTGCCCTTATGGAAGAATATCAGGGTGTTACAGTCCAAAGGCCAGATGAGTTTTGACAACCTCCCCACGATGTCCTGTGTTCAAGCGTCTGGCAAGCAGCAAAATCTCTAGACAGCTGATCAAATCAGCAAATATGTACTGCATCTCCTTGAGCAGGGACTCGCCCACTACTGTCACTCTGCTTCCTTCTAGTGCTGCCCTGTGTCTGAAGCTCAGCTGGCTCAAATGCTCTGCTGGACGTATACTCCAGCCCCTCCTATGAAATCAGGGCACAGGACCTCATATGTAGATGTAAATTTGCAGCTGGTGCTTATTGGGTTTTACTCTGGGAATATTGATAGGGTTTTTTCATATATAGTAATTGATCTCACATACTCAGAGTTAGGAAACTATGTATCACATGTAGTTGCAGTTTATGTCTTACATCTCTTGATTCCCTAATTAATTTCTGGCTGGTTTACACTCTCCCCATTCTGCCCTTGAGAATCTAATTAATAGAAGTACCTTTTTCTTTAACATGTAGGTAAGTAATATAGAAAGAAAAACCTAACATCATGGTAAATAACCACTAAATAAATGGAATCGTAGAATATTTTGAGTTGGAAGGGACCCATCAAGATCATCAGCTCCAATTCCTGATCCTGAGAATAACACCATGTACCTGGGAACAATGCCCAAACACTTCTTGAACTCTGTCAGGCTTCTTGCTGTGACCACTTCCCTGGGGGTCAGGATCCTGTTCCAGTTCCCAAACACTCTCTAGGTCAAGAATCTTTTCCTGATATCAAGCCTAGACAGGATATTTAGGTTTTGTGATGCTTAACATTAGAACTTGCTGCTTGGGATTTTGTGGCTTAATACATAGTATTAATTAGGCATGTAATTGCATTAATTTTCAACCATCAGCAATATAATTTCTAATCAACTGTACCTTTGTAGTTAGAATAAATTGCAGAGTTGAAGTAGCAGTGGACTACAGGGGTGACCTGTGTGGGAAGAGACAGTGAACTGTCAAATGACAGTCAAATCCCATTCCAGGCAGCTCAAACTCTTGCTAGTAGCCCGTCATGCACCAAAACTTCAGAGCATCAGACAAGCACACAGCACCCATACTCAGATGTATTTCAGAAATAAATTTGAAACTGCTGGGAGCTGGAGACATACTGCACATTTTTGGAGGTCATGCTGGAGATATGCTCAGGGAGGAGAAATATGAAGACAAAAAGGTCAGGTCTTCTTTTTCTTCATTTATTTCCCTATCAAAAGTTCAAAGGATACCATGCATTGGCTTGCTCAAAAATAGATATCATGGTATGTATCAGCATGCACAAATTTCTGAATTCAGTCCCAAGTATCCTCTTAGCCTACCTGCTTCTGAGATAACACATTTTTCTCACAGGTCATGAAGTACAAAGGGTACTCGGAAAATTGTATCCTCCATGTGGTTCTGTAATTCCTCTTTGTTGTCATATTTTCATTCATACGTTTCAAGCATTTACCAGGATATTAAAAATATTTGCAAAATCTATTCATATGTATCATTTGCATAAGTTGAAGTGGCAAAATATTAAGACAAAATTACCTTCTAAGTGTCTGAGAATACAAAATATGGAAGGGTTTTTATTAATTGATTAATGAACATCAGATTTAATAGTTTATCTTTTTTGCTCCATTGTCGGTTCTCAGTCTTTGTTTTAACGAATTGCATTGCCAGACTGCAAAAATTTCAGTTAGCAGGTACAACAGTTCAAAAAGTTTCACAAATTTATGAAAAAATAGTTCCTCCATCTCTGTGTCACTTTCATTTTTATTTTTTCAAACACTTTATACACTTTAATGATTCTTTCTTCCTTAGACCTTTTTGCAAAGGCAGGTGAGAACTTTCTCAGAAACATGTTTTCACAGGGAAATGTAAAGTGATTTGGAATTAAACATATTTTCAAAGAAAATTGTTCCAAAGTATAAGTTATGCTATATTTGATTAAGCTACTTTAATCTATAAAGCAATACTCTTATCACAAACTCAGTCTGAGATTCTTTCATGGGAGATTAAAGAAAGTTTCTTTGAAATTAGAATGGATACACACTTTTCATGCTGAACATTTGATAAATTTGTCAATGTTAATCACATACTTGTTAGAGAGCAAATTTGAGAAGTTTTCTACTTCTTGAATTTATCTGTCTGTATTTGACTTTCTGCTTCCAATTTTAAAAAATATTAGATTTTTGCTCAACTGGCAGTTTCAAAACTACCTTTAACCTCACACATATTCTGTCCTATTTTATTTGTAGTTTTCTCTTCTCTTTTGAAAGGATTCTGTTATGAAAGTACACAAGACTGTCAAAAAAAACTAGAGTATCCTATGTCCCATTGAATGTCCCATTTAAATATTTTTTTATTTTGTAATAGCATCTTACATTTGTGAAAAAATAATTTTTTTACCTTTTTGCTTATATTTTTCAGCTTTTCAATTTCCATGCTTATGCAGCTCCCTACAAAATTAGGGCTAGATGAAGAGAAAAAAAATCATATATGAGTTATATCAAAGTGTTTTAGTAACTCAAGAACTGGACCCACTGCAGCAATTCAAATACCAAAGTGAAATGATTTCTGGATTGAATACAGTTTAAGAATGTACAAATGCATTCATCTACCTACAGAATATGTGCACAAGATATTATTAACAAATAATTCTCTAAGGGGAGCTCTGGATGTCCTCAACAATAGGCTTTTCTTAAATTTTTACTCCAGGGGGAAAAAAAAAAAAAAAAAAGAGAGAGAGAGAAAGAGGACAAGGACCTGGCAACCTACTTCACACCTACTGTCCTCCAAATTGTGCTTTTCATAAATGCTTATTCATTGATGATTTCCTTCTGCTGTATTAGAACAGATACTGACCAGTATTTATGATGAAATTCTTTCATCTCTGCTCTTCTTGAATGTCTCAGGTGTCTCTTCCATCAAATGCTACCAAAGGGTCAGTTCTCCTCTACCTCTGACAAATTGAATTTCCTCTCTTTGCCCTGTGATAATGTTATAACAGATCACATAGATATTCAAAGGCTTTGAAGAACAAGTACTTTTTAGAGTTACAAATTCAGGCTTTGGGTCTATAGAGAGGTTTGAAATTCCTGCTTTATGCTGCAGCAAGTACTGAACATATATTCCTGTTCTATTATATTGCATAAGAGGTTGCTACTACTGCTGCTATCACGAGCAAATGAACTGGAGGATGAAAGGAAGAGTGAAAACGGAAAGAAGAAGAGTGGTGGCAGCAGGTGCTGCTTCCCATTTTTCCATCAGTTTTCATTGGCAGCAACAGCCTCCTTCCTGATGTTGTAGACACTGGCACTTGCTGCTTAGGCACCTGCCCTCTATTTGTTGAGAAGAAAGAAATTAAGCTGTATGGAAAGGTCTGCTGAAAAATTGAATAAATAATTGAATAATTGAATGCCATTTATAACTCTGTTTGTCAGGATAATATGCAACTCTACGTCCAAAAAATAGCACTGGGAAGAAACATCTTGTGTCATCTACAGTAATTCAGAAATAAAAAGCCCCTGCAGAAGTAAATCAGCTTCAAATCAAATAAGTCTGTGATAGAAATGGTGGCAGACTTCAATTCTTATGTGGTCTCATTCTTGTTCTCCAACACAAGGCTTTTTTCTTGATTTGTGAAGTGTCTACTAGTGCCTCCATTATGAGGATAAATATATAAACAAAAAGAACAGAGTAGTAACAGAATATTTTCTGAGTGAAAGAAAAAAGAATTACTGACAAAACACGTTCTCTGTGTTTAGAACCATTCTTATTATGATCATGTTTCTTAACTTTCTAAATAGTCAGAAATATTTAGATTCAGAAAAAGTTTTTATAAAAAAAAAAAAGAAATTGAGAATGGGACATCAGTTATTACCTTTTCCAGTAAGAAATTACTAAGGATCATAAGTCAGAAAAAGCTAGTAAATATGGTCTAGGGAGCCAATAGAGTTTTCAAGGAAACACTATATTTGTGCAACAAACTATGTTGGAGAACATTGCAAGCTATGCTGCCAAATGATATACAGCATGGAATGTCAGTTAATAGTCTAAAGTTCAACAAATATAAAGATAAGAGTATTTAAAAATGTGAAAGTGCTCTAACATATGTTTAAAATTCTGACACAATTTAGACTTTCTTTCTGTATTATAAGGGTGTTAAATTATATCAGTAACAAAAAAAAGTTCTTTCCTAAAATCTGTACATTTTTATTCAACTATGTTTAGCTGTGTAGAATTTAACACACATATATATATAAGAAATATGCATTAGCAGAATGAAAAATAATCAATGTGTTAAATATTTACAAATATTTATTTGCATTATATCGATACAAATCCAGAAAAATAGAGGTATAAGTTGAAAGATCCCAAATAATTTTTCCAGATGAAATGTTTTAAAGTAAGTACAGTAATTGCTTGAAAATAACATTTGGAAACATTATGAACTGTCAAAATATTGTTTTGAAGCAGTAAAATTAACTTAACAAATTACTGTTATATAGCAAGCAGTCTCTACATAGAAAGAACCCTTGCATGCAGCACAGAACATAAAATGCTGATGCTGACAACAGCAGCAGAAAAGTCAAACTGAAGTGCTTTTATCTCAGACATGAACACCAGCTGCCATAATGCAGAAATAAAAGTGACTGCACAGTCTACAAGGGGATGTGTCATTTGGAAAGATCTGCAAATGCCAATTTGACTGGAAAGTCAAAGGTAGAAATTTTTCCAATTTTCTCAGCCAATCAGACAGTGGCTTTACTCCTACATATGCGTACTACAGTACATATACATACTGTATAATTCAGAAATTCTCTTGAAATCTATTTTTATCAGAAGCAGAGTAACATTTATGATACTTTTAAACATCATTCCTGAAAATGCTTCCAATTTAAAGGATAGTGTAGATAAAGAAATCTTTAGAATAATAAGAAAAATGCCTGGTACGCATTCTTGTAAGAAAATTAAAAGCAAAGAAAACTCCATTAGACACAGGGATTTTCTGAACTCTGTAAAACTTAACTGCCTTTGTTTCTTGGTAGCAATACTTTCCCAATGAGTCTGGGTATTGTGGGTCCAAGTGTGCCCAGCTGGTTAAGCTTTTTTGAGCAGGTTGCCATTTAGTATGAAGAGCTCACTAGCCATGTTCTATCTAGGGATCTCAGTAGGAGATGATGCATAATACTGAGTCAGAATTAATCACTGACACCAGCAGAGTGGCAGTCCTGCCTAAAGCCTTTGCAAGCAGCAGATAACTTAGGTTCCAAAACTGAACTGACAGACTTGCCCGATTCACAAGACAAGGGAGACTGGATTCTCATCTTCCTCCTCTTATGAATGTACCCTTATGTAATAGGATGCTCTGGAGCTGGAAGGAGAGGATGCCACATTAAGCAGTCAAGACCAAGAAAACAACAGAGTTAAAAAGTTGGTACGATCAACAAACCATGTGAGAATGAGTACCACCAAAAAGCACAAAGGGTGTTAATTGGGGATTTCTCACTGAGAGGCCCTGAAGCACCCATTTACTATCTGGACAACCTCTCTAAATGAGTTTGCTGCCTTTTGGGGCCAGTAATAGCAATGCACGAGGCTTTCAAGCCTAATAAAGTCACAGGACTATCATCCATTCCTATTCTTTTGCATAGGGTCAAATGAAGCAGCAATGAGAAGATGGCAAAATATTGAAAGGTACTTCATGTCCCTCAGCGAGAAGTTTAAGGGATCAGGAGCACAGGTAGTGTTCTCTATCCTCCCATTTGGAGACTGGGACCCAGGAGGAAGGAGCTGCATGGATCAGATGAAGATTCTCAAAGCATGGCTGGTGCTATAGTTGTGCTTTGGGCTAGCATGGTCTCGTATACATCTTTGAAAGAGCGGAAGTATTGACAGTGGATGGGGTGCAGCTGACCAAGGAGTGTAAGAGTTTTCTGGGAAGCAAGCTGCCTGGACTTAAACCAGAACTTTGAATTAGTTTTGGCAGGGAAGGGGATGTACTTCTGATTGTCAGAGAGGAATCAGGAAACACCAACATTTTGGGAAACAGCAGGGGCATACCAGTAAATTGTCCCAAAGGTATTAGGGAAGGCTCCTCCTGTTAGAGAAGGCTCTGCCCAAAAGGTGAAGAGGCTGATGGCCCAGCTGCAGCACCTCTACAGCAATGCACATGACATGGAAAACAAACAAAAGGAGTTGGACACTGTGGTGCAGTCACAAAACTATGACCTAGTTCTTATCCTGGAAACGTGGTGGAATGAATCACACAACTAGAACTGAAATAAGAAGAGTACAACCAATAAAATGAAAAAAAGAAAGGGAGTATTTACTTAATATGGCAAGATGAGGGAATAGCAATTAATTCATGCTGATGTTGAATTTTCACTTTTCATCTGAAATGAAACTCAGTTTTTCTTTATGTTAAATCTTGCAGCTTAGTACATTTGTAGTAATAGTATTAGTACTTAGTAGTAGTATTAGTACTTAGTACATTTGTAGGAGTGTATTAGTACCTAGTACATTCCTACAAATAGCACATTTGCTATCTGTAGGAATAAAGTCAGAAGAGAATAAAACCAAAAGAAATAATGCTTCTGTATATATCTTTCCTCTCATTGCACAGGAATTACTCAATGCATGAGTAGTAATATCAGTCAGATGGTCACAAAGATTAAAGAATCAAACTGAAAAAAAGTAGATGGTGTTGTCTTGACATAGACTTGCCAGAAATTCAAAACAGTCAGCGGTATCTCAGTGTGAACTGTAGCTGACTTGACTGTTTCTTTCCTGGATGTTGCTCACTCACTCATGTTCAGCTTCTGAATTCCTTAGCCAAAGTCAAATAAAAGAAATGTCGGTAGCTTCTGCAATTTAAAAGAGATGCTTCAAGTCCTGCACATCAATATTTAAACAATAGAGGAGCTACTTTTAAAAACTTGATTCGTAATGCTGCATCTTGGCTGCAAGGAAGGATAAAAAAATTACTAGTAAGTGTAGAAGTCAAGCAAAAGAAGAAAAAGGGTAATATTAAATTAAAAAAAAAATTAATAGGATTGAGTTCAGCAGATCTACCCTATAGCTGAATTCAATGCAATATTTTACTAAGGAAATATCAGGTCAAATTCTTGAGAATGACTGAGTAATTTAGAACTACTCCTACATAAGATTCTTGCCAAAGTATCTTACAGACCCATGTAATAATGGTTGATTCTTAATGTAGAAATATTTTGAGAAAACTTAATTTAAAAATCACAAAAGAATCATTCGATTCATAGAGAGAAAGAAAAAGTGATGCAGCAGGCAGATTCAGTGCAGGCACAGAAAGGCCAGAGAGTCACAAGGGCAGAAAGTTCAAATATAAGTGTGTGTGATGGGTATAAATGTTGTATCAGGGTCAGGGCACAAGAGTCTACCTAAGATATTATTATCCTGTTAGTATCCTAAGTGTCAGAAGTAGTAGTTTATGCAGCTGTGCATTCCTGTTGCTCTTGTTAATTGTGTTAGCCATCTGTCAACTGCTTTTACATGTGAGTGATTCAGGAATGACCACAGTTTGTTTTTTCATCAGTCTCAATGGGTTTTGGTGTATCAAGTTGCCTTTTACAATCCTTGACATGACGCAGAAAAGTTTTTCTTTCTCCTTTTAATTTTTCACCTGAAATTTTATGTCCTGGTTTTCAGCAAGGGTAGAGTTAATTTCTTCTCAGTAGCTCTTCCAGTGCTGTATTTTGGATTCATTATGGAGAATGGTGTTGATAACACACTGATATTTTTTGTTTCTTGATAAGTTTTGTTTATCCTAAGCCAAAGGTTTTTTTTTTTTCCCTTCTTGTCTCATGCTCTGCCAGTGAGGAGCTATGCAAAGGAAACTGGAGGGAGCATAGCTGGGACAAGTGATCTGTACTAACCAAAAGGATATTCCATACCATAGAATGCCATGCCCTGTGTATAAGTTGGGGGGAATTACCCAGAAGGGTGCTTGATCTGCTTCTGGGAAGGGGGGTCTGTCACTGGTCAGCAGGTGTTGAACATTGTGCATCCCTTGCTTGTTTCCTTTTTATTATAATTTTTATCATAATTTACATTTATTACTCTATTTTACTTTATTTTCAATTATTAGACTGTTTTTAGTTCAACATACAAGTTTGACTTTGATTCTCCTCCCCATTCCACTGGGATGGGTTGGGGAGAAAGGGAGTTGGACAAGCCACTGTGCAGCGTTTCTTCTCCAGCTGAGCTTAAAACCACAACTTCTTATTACAAGGTTTATCTTAAAAAAATAATTTTGCTCGACCATATGGCTCACACTTCAGAATTATTAAGTAAAACAGCAGTAAGTTATGGGTGCCACCTTATCTGGTTTATGATTTGGGCTAATTTTATCCTATCAGGATAAAAGATATCACAGCACATAAACAAGAAGCTTAAATTCAATGAAATATAATATTCTAGGACATGATGACTAAAAAAGGTCAAGGTCTTGGCAGTTAAGATTTCAGGAGTATGTTTATAACTCCTACAGCAGTTACTTCCTTTACCAACTGTCTGGATGTGACTTGTCTGACTGAATATGTAGTATAATATGTTATGCACTAACTTGTCTTTAAGAATGGTATGTCAAGCCAGGCTAATACCTGCTACAAAAAAATCCCAATGTACTTCCCCTGAATGTAGGACAGATTTCTCTCATAGCTAAGAATTTTTCACTGGAATATGTGATCTTCTTGTTTCTGGAAATCCAATTCAGCTGACCAGATATAGGTATACACATGGAATTTTTTGAAGTATTTTTCTAGACTTTTTTTCAAAACAGTTGGAAAAATACACTTATGTTTAGCTCAAGAATTCTCTCATCTCAAGGTAAACTGAAAGAATAGGTCAAAAATGCCTGATTTTACCACTGACTATTAAAGAGGACTAGTTCCATCTGCAAATGTCTGGAGTCAAGTAAGATGAATCCTGTTTAGTTGCCTGCAGAGGACTGAGTCATGCTTTCATGTTTTCACAATGCCCTCACAGAAGTCTGCCTGTTATTTCTTCTATCCACTACTCACAGTAGCTGTATCACAGCTAACACCTAGAGGACTAGCTCTTGTATATTGGTTATGTGACATGCACATGTTCCTTGAGAAAAATCCCTTTCTTGTAAAATCTAGGAATCAATTTGAATGTGTCTCCTTCAAACCAGGGAAATGCTCAAAGCATTAGAATGTGTCTCAGAGAATTTTATTGGTAGTTGTAAAAGTAATAATTTGTTCATTTAACTAACCTGGAAGAAAAAAATTGTCAGGCAAAATAAAAATAAAAACAAAACAAAGCAAAAGAGCATTATGGGTTATCCAGAGATTAGGGAATTCCTCAAAGGATTTTAAGAAGGTGTCTCAAATTTCTTTCAGCAATTTGCATTTTCAGCATTTCAGTCTATCCCAGAGATATGTCACTGAGAACTGTTCCAGAAGGACAGAATTGTACCTCAGAATCCAAAACTCAGCATGGCAGAACAGGTGGCTTAGTGAATATGTTTAAATACTTTTGAAAAGTCACATAGAGAAAATCTGAACAGTGGCTTTCTACTTTAAAAACAAATTGAGTGTTCCATCTTTAGTGTCATTGGCTGTCATGACCATATGTTAAAAATTTTGTCTTTGCAAGAAGCATCCATTTCTTTAGAAGTTCATGTACAGTTTTCTCCAAGGCTAGGATTTCTAACAATACCAAATTTCCAAAATAAAATCTATTAACTTGAAAATTCACAATTATTTTTAGGAATAGGAAAAAATGTCTTTAATGGGTAAAAAAGATATAGTAGTTTTTTTATATGTATAATGTGTGTAACAAGGAATGTGAATACTTCTCATTTAATCCTTTGTGAACTTCACCTTTCTGCATTAGAAGTTTATTATCATCAGTCATTAAAATGAACCCTTTAAAACAGATTTGTTAAAACATAAGTGGTTCACATGCAGACTAGAGCTAGTTGTCATATTGTCTAAGTTTTATTTTAATCCAGTGTTCCTATGTTCATTTATATCACCTAGCTATTGAAAAAAAAAAAAAAA
>VWZP01009370.1:4497228-4508391 GCA_013396995.1 Dicaeum eximium
AAAAAAAAAAGAAAAAACAAAATGAAACAAAGCTAACTGCAATATTTGCACTATTTAAAATGCTTTATTGCATTCAGCACTGTTCTGAATACTGAATTACACCTAACTCTTCTATCACAGCCAGCTCAGACAAATGATCTGCCAGCACATGATGGTGTTAAGTGCAATCAGGCATTTAGCAACACTGACATCAGATGCTGGCATCTTTTGTTTTGAAACAGGATTTCATCCAGAGAGAACTCGCTGTACTTGCAAATTTAGTGCAGTAACACAAAAAATTATGAGTCTTAGATTGCACCTGGAAGCTGGATGTCCTCCAAGAAAAACTCAAAACTAAACACCTCATACATTTTGCAGAAGGGTTTTGAAGCCACTAAAAAGGATTTCTCTTGCCTAATTTGACTTCTAGTTAGTGGAAAATGTTTAGTGTTCCAGTGTGGACTTTTCTTTCATTTGGTTGGTTGGCTGGGTTGCTGGGTTCCTTGGTTTCTTTTTTTTTTTGTTTCAACTGTTAGCAATCCACAAGCAAGATATCCTGTTTGTCCACGAAGCCACACATCAAGAGAATGGGTTAAGATAATTTTCCCTGTAGAAGAATAGAGAAAAAGAGACAGCATCCACTTGAAGAATACCAAACAAGAGCTGTAGTTAGGTCAAGGAAATATTAAAAATGTAACCAAATTAACTTTGAAATTCTGTTGGCTTATAAATCTGTCATATGCTTCCTTTCCTTGTTTACATTCCACTCCCATTTTTATTTCTTCATGGCTGCATTTGACAATTCACTAAGTGTTCATATTTCTCCTAATACAAATCCTTCTTCTTCTTTGTATGCTTGATTAAAAAACACTTCTGTCTGAAAAAATGTACATTAATTATTTTAAATTTTTTAAAATTCAAATTGCATGTTGTAATTAAAAACTTAGTTCATGGTGTGAAAGAAATACAAACATTATTCAAATTTTAAGAGCCTTGTTCTGCCATACCTGGGTTAATCTTCCCGCAATAACATTAATAACAACCAGGTAGTTAACAAAAGTAATTTTCAATAGATAGCTTCTTTTAAAAGATCTGTAGAAGCAGAACATGCCATAGTGTGAAGCTTCAACTTCATAACTTCATGGATATCAAGACTGTAAATTAAATATTGCACTGAGCTCCAAAATCTCAGCAAATTACCCTGATAATAGAAACTTATATTACACATCTTTAAACTCAGTGATGACTTATTTATATTTTACTTCCTTGGATTTATTATGCAGCAATAGACAAATAGAGTGAAGTTTCTAGGATAAAATATTTTACACAAGCATATTTCTTATATTTTCCTTTAGCATTATCAGCTGAAAAAGAGGATAAACTGTCATGAGTTTGCCTCAAATAATTTTCTGCATTATTTTTTCTTGAAATGTTTCTTGCAGACAGTAGAATAATGTTTTATAATTTTATATATATGTAGCTATCTATAGCTATCAGAAACATGTAGGTATATCCACCATTTAAGACTTCAGTTGCTATAAAGGAACCATAAGCCACTTTCAGTCAAGTCATATCTGTTTCTCAAATGGAAGAGAACTGGCACACTGACGGCCTTAGAAAATATTTTGTCCTGTCAAGATGCAGCCTCATACTTTTGAGAGAATAGTGATGATACAGATCCTTTTCCTCCGTTGCAGACTATAAAACTAGGAAGGCCATTTTTGTGGCTCCTGCCCTAAGATGTGCTGGCTCTTCACACAGACTTGTAAAGCAAGGGCTTATTTAAAGCCATTTCAAGCTATCTTATGGCTTTTAACAAATGGTGGTGTTATTTTATATCACAAATACATTAGATCTGTAATATAACAATTATTTTAGCTTTACTAAAATCAAATGCATTAATACATCAAATAACATTTGATGCATGTGGCACTCATAACTAACATTTGAAGTTAGTAGTTTTTTCCTTTTTTGTTTTGGGTAGCACTTGGTGGAGGAAGAGAAAAGCAACACTAGTAATCCAGTTATTACTAAAGGAATTTATATTGTTCTGTGACTAAGCTTCACTTAATTCAGTGGGTGAGCTGAATCACTCACTGAATTCTATTGGCAGATCAAGGCTGAATCTGTCCATTGCCCTTGGCATCAAACAAATCATGGATCTTAGACTGTGCTTTATTTTGAAATACATTGCATGACTCCTGTTCTTTGCTATGATATTCCCTTAACTATAAAGATTACAAGTAGCTCAAAAATTATAAATCAGGTATTAGCTACTGTAAAATTGCATAGCAGACTCAACAAATAAAGCATATGCTTATTTGTTACCTAAATCTATCTGTTTATTTATGCTGTTGTAAAGAGTGGACCTCTGAAGATTAGACTCTTTAAAGTGGAACTAATATTTTAAATTTGGGCAGACAGAACTCAGAGCTTAATTACAAGTATATAATTACTTGGGAAGAATCACTGAGTATTATTAACAGATACTATATAAATATTTTAGTATATTTCCATAGCTATTCGATCCACTCTGCTTATTATCTTATAATGAGTGCTAGATTTTTTATATCTTTTTCTTAGGTAATCAAAATGTTGTTAACATCTGACATAGATACAGAGAATCATGTAAATAGCTGAATTTTGTAGTGTACATAAGTGATCAGGCTAAGTCTACCATTTTTCTCATAGAGTGAACAAGAGGTCTGAAGAATTAAATCACATGACGCATTGTCACTTCATTTTTAGAACTGGGATGTTAACCTGACAGGTACTACAAATCTACAACTCTGTATCTGAAAAAGATCCTGAGTTCAGCTCAACAGACTTCAGATATCAAACCAAAGCACCTGAAATTTTCTCCCAGGAAGGCGTTCATGACCTAAAAAAGGAGGTCATGAAAGTATACTCCAAGATTATTTTATTAGAATAATTCATAGAGAATTCACCTTAATTCACATAGTTAACAGAGAGAAATACACTTCTCCAAACTAATACTCAGAAGATGTAAAATTAGATTCCTTCCATGAATCATCTTCATGATAAACTACTTGTTTTACTAAAGGGATTATTTTGATTGATGCCAAAATTCTTAGGAACACAATAGTAGTTTTTTGGTGAATATGCCAACAGTTGCCTTAAACTCCTGCTAAAATCAAGTAAAAATACTTCTAGGAATGGGGCATCCACAACTCAGCTGCCCCAGTGCTTCACCACCCTCTGAGTAATGAATTTCTTCCTGGCATCTGATCTATACATGCCCTCTTTCCATTACACCATTGTCCCTTGTCCTGTCACATCTGTCCATATACAGAGTCCCTCTCCCTCCTTTTTTTTTCAAGTTTCCTTCAGCTCCTGGAAAGCTGCAGCCTTCAGGTCTCCCTGAGGTCTTTTCTTTTCCATGTTGACCATCCCAAGTTCTCTCATCCTGTCAGCTTCTACAGTCAACCTGTGCCAGTGTTTGGCCACTCTCACCATAACAAAATAGAACTTTTTGTATGCTGGAGTGGAATTTCCTATATTTAAGAATGTGGCCTTTGCCTCTTATCCTGTCACTAGGTACTGACCAGTGACAAGAGTCTGTCTCCAACATCTTCATTCCATTCCATGAGGTATTTATAAACAGGGCTGAGACTTTCTCCTATTTACTTGGAGAGAGGTAGCAACTGATGACTGATTAGCAGAAACGTTTTACTCTTCAATCAGGGCCCATGATATGCTTTGGAGTTTTCATGCTGAAAACTGTCATTGTACTTTTAGGATGGTAGTGTAGAATATGTTTATCTTACATTCAAACTCAGGTTTCAAGTGTTTCAGTGAAAAAAAAAAAAAAAAAAAACCTAAACCAAAACAACACAAAAAGAAAAAACTTAAAACCCACTACAAGCGAAATATCTAAATCAATTGTATATGGTGCTAATTAAAAACAAGTAAAAGTAAAACCATGTATTGTGGACATTATTAATGTGGACATTATTAACTCAGATTTACTCTTTTATCTTCCTCCTTCTTATCTGAATTGCACACTTGCAAAGCCTAAGCTGTATCTTTCTATGAAAGTTTCATCAGAAAGCAAAGCCATATTTAGATTCAACGCTTTCTTTTAATAAAAGAAGTATGGAGTAAAACATTAACATCACAAAATTCCTCCAAAACCCCACAAAAAACCCCAAAACAACAACAAAAACACAGGAGAGAACCATAATGAAAAAGAATCTGTAAGAAAGATCAATGCTTCTGGGATTCTCACAAGTGCAAGAACGAATTTTATTATTCTCTGTTTATGGTGATTTTTATGCATTTCATCTTTGGTTGCTTTCATGATGTCTAGAAAAGAAATTTGTGAGCTTTTCTTTTTTCTACCTTTTTATCGGTGTTGTCATTAAGTTCTTAGCTCTTCTTTCTGGCATGGGTCACTTACTGAGAGATATTTAGCACGTGATATATAGTCATAGACATAGATTTTTGTCTGTGATTTAAACTGCTGAATTCCCTCACTGCTTCAGACTGTAACAGGTAAAATATGTTTTGGCTTATTTTTTTCCAGTAAGTAATCAAATGTTTATTGTGAATGTTTTTAAGCTGAGGGCTTTTGATCTCCTAAAGGTCTTTGATGATTATGAAAGAATTTGTCGCCATGGAGTTTGCAGTAACTCTCCAACTGTGTATCTGCAATTTCAGATAAAGTTATTAGACTGTCTTTGTTACACTCCTGTTCTTATTCCATGCTGTCATGGTTTCAATTTTATATAATTTGTTTTGGTCAGTGTCCTAATAATAGCAGCTGTTAGTTTTAAATATCAAAAGCTGAGGTAACACACAACTCAAACGACTAATTACAAAAGGACTTGCTTGTAACTGGAATAAATTCAGTTTAGAGAGAGTCCTATTCACAGAATAACTTATGCTTGTGTTTGTACTGATACTTATTCAAGAGGGCACTTCACTGCCAACAGCACAAGCTACATGAACTCTGTCTGCTTGCACTGTGGCACTGTTGGTTCCATTTTATAGCCATTGCAAGATGCCTTGATAAAGTCGTGCTGTCCTGGTTTTCCAAGTGTAACATTTGAATTGCTAAGCTGACCACCAACAGCTGTACTTTCTGCATGGATGGTTAGCACAGGAGGGTATAAAACTGATGGCAAATCCAATCCACTCTTGGAAAGCACAAGGTATCGTGGGGCATGTTTAATGTGAACCTTGCTAGTTTTTCATCTACATTAACATAATCCACCTAAACCCATTGTTACTAAAGTTTAAATGACTAAAATTAATTATGCTGGCTCAAAAGGTTTTTACTCCTACCATCTGTAAGTTAATTGAGTGTGCTATTATTTTAACTTTAGTTAGTAAGCCAATACCTTGAGATTTCTGTCACTGGGCAATAGCTGTAAACTGAATTGCCTACTGTGTCAATGTTATGTGGCATTTATTAATCACATGCTTATACAAAACTTATAAAATTACTGATATGTTAGAAAGTTTAACAGGTTAACACTGTGACAATGAAATCCTAGAGCTTTGCCTTGTGGATTGTTAATTTTGTTTTGGTTTTGTTTGTTTGTTTGTGGGGGAGGGTTTGGATGGGCTGGAGTTTGTTTTGGTTTTTTTTTTCCCTGTCTACCATTTACGTGTTTCTCCTTTATCTCCTTACCTTTGGATAAATAGACATTAAAAAATCATATTTAGCACCTGGCATAAAGATTCATTTTTTTAAGGAAAGCATGCATTCCCTAAATCAAAGGTTAAAGCCTTGTGAGAGTCCTCCTGAGACACCAAGTCCTCTCCTCTAATTGCACAATCATAACATAATATTTTTGCCTAATTTCTGAGATTTAAAGCATGACTTAAAAGAAATTCTCACTTACCTGCAGCCACCCTTCTTCCTCAGACTTAATTTCTGGTCAGAACTGTAACTAAAAAATAACTGGTTTTATTCATTTTTGCCATGTAAGTATCATATATTTTACAAATAGATATAACATTTGCAAACACATATTTTTCTTGACTGTAAATAATCCTAAAACTTAACAGGGAAGAAAAGAATATCATACTGCCCAATGGTTTGGTTTTTTCCCTCTTTCCCCGCTTCTTTTTCAGTTATTCTTGCCTTGGGACAGCAGAGCATCATCTGTTTCACCAGTTACAAGTTCTACTTGTGTGTCCAAATAACAGTTTAAAATATATATATATGCTTACATTTTTTACTTTTTTTCCCCAATATTTCTAAATCTGAATACTACACTTTTGTAAAATCCTAAATTTCAATAAATATTAAAACATGGTGAATATTTAAAATATGGGAAAGGTTTTGTCAGGAGACACTGAGGACGTATAGGTCACAAAATTGCAAGGATTTTCAAGTATGAAGAATCATCTAACAAGCAATAGCAATCACAAATCATTGTGTGGAATTGTGGAAGCTCAAAGAAACTAAATTTTCTCATTTCTTATTTCCATTGTGATATCTGAGTAAACTGACTAAAAAAAACCCAACCTAATAAATAATATTTAAACTTTGTGTTTGAATTCTTCCAATGCTTGATTTCAACTAGTGCATGCCAGATCTAGATGTATGCAGCATCTATATAAATCATCCCCTAACAACAAATTCCCATAGAAATAAAAGGAGCTGCCCTTAATGAACCTTGTTTTGTTAATAATTAGGGAATGATTCAACAAGCTTTGGATGAGCTTTCAAAAATGTAGGAGGGAATTCAACGTCTTGTTAATTTGAGGTATATTGTATGTACCATTGAGCCTATTATTCATCATCATCATATGGATGACATTCCCAGACATGAGTCATTGTAATTAAATACAGCAACAGGAAAAATATGTACATTATATCTTATCCATATATTCACACGCCTCATTTGTACAGTTTGTCAAAGAATCACTTTGAATTTTTAACTTAAGTGGACACATAGCTATGTAACATTTTTTACATGGCAATAGAATGTTATTTTAAAGCCATGTTATTATCCCTGTCTTTGTCCTTCAGCAAAAAAATCAGATATAAAAGAACAGAATATAATAAAGTTACATAGGAGGTGAAATAAATTAAGGGTATTACAGTACACATCTATTAGGACTATGAGAAAAATCAGACAATTTTCTTTGTCTTTCCAAATTTTCTTACTCAGGAACCTTATATTCTCTTTTAGAAAATGATCATAGTGAGATTATCATTGTTAAACATTTTATCACTGGAAATGATAAAGTTTTGTTGGATGTTGGAATACAATTCAATGGAAAGTTACTGGATAACTGAAAGCAAGTATTCTGCTTCGTGACAAGATATTAACAAGCCCAGAGTGCATATTTTCCTGGTATGAAACCACAGTCTTTCTCATGGAAAATTAAACATGTTGATCCACCACTGATGGACAAATACTTTTCTGGCAATATTCTTACTTTGGATTCTCTCTTTCTCTCTTACTCTCTCTCCTCCTCTGCTTATTCTGAGTGTAACATTCCAGTCTTTATGTCCTCACAGAACGTCTCCCCATCCTCAGTGAGTGCTTTCAAATCCATACTTAGAAGATGTGCACCATATTAATAACACATCCTCTGGATAACTCACCGTCCCACACCATGTTGCTTCAGAAGAATTTTGTTCTGTAAAGTTCCCTTCTGAAGTCTTTTAATGTAATCTAGACCATGTTCAAGTATGTCTGCTGAGGCATAAATCAAGTTTTGGGTCCCTCATTCTTCACAGTGGGGTTGTAGATTTTTTTTCTCCTCAAAGCCTCTGGGGTGGAAGTGAATAGCATTTCCATGTGTTCACTTTATGTGGAAGAAAGAAATTACTGCTGTGCACCTTTAGTAGTTCACAGTACAGTACAGAAGTAGTCTTGTTATATTAGCATTCTCTCTCTCTTGATAGGGAGACTCATCTCATAGTTTAAGTTTCTTAAGCAGTGTAATTATCCATTGCATTTTCTTCAGGCTGTAACTAGAAAATCCATTGAAGTCTAAAATACTGTTTCCACAATAACAGAAACATAGCAATCATGTAAAAAGAAGTCTGACAGAATTTAGAAAACATTGCTCCAGAGGAGATAATGATTTATTAGACAGCTGTCTAAATATAAATCTATACTGAATGCACAATATAGTTTCTGTTTTATTTGTTTTCTAAGTTTGTGATGGAAAGAAAGCTTATGATTGAATGACAGTTAAGTTTCTAATGTCAGTATGAAGCAAAGAATATTTTAATAAGCTTATCATCCAATCATGCCCTCCTGTTATATTTTGAAAATCCAGAACAATTAATACTTTTGTAAAAAAAGGTTAAAAAATAAGAAGACAGAGAAAATGATCAAGTGTGGAGTAAGTTACAATAAATAAATTTAACTGGCTGCCATATTTACTAGGGGTTTAAAATTATATTGTCTACTGAGTTTGAGAGTGGCTGTTAAGATTATATAATTACAAATTTATGTTATTTTTAACAAATAGAACCCTTCAGTAATTTTTCTTCCTAATTATACATTTCTAAATGTCTTTCTAACTAACAGCTGTGGAAGAATGAGGGAGATTAAGCCATATTGATCCACATGTCACTGCTAATTATATTAAATTCAAAGGAAGATGGAAGGACAGATAATCTTTCTAAAAAGCATGCAGATAGACCACAGAAGACGTAACTTCTGAATTTTTCTTAAAGCATGAAAAAGCTTGAATTTGAGCCTTTTTAGCTTCAGTACTTATCATATTCTTGTGATCAGAATGTACAAAAAAAAAGGATGATTATAAAATCCTTGGTAATACATTCATTAATCCAGAGGTTATCCCTTCCTCTTACAATCCCCTCAAGCACTGCTTCTGTCTGAATTTTAAACATGATGATCTTGGAGCCTGACCTAAGTCACACATTGAAATTCAGTATATCCTGAATAATTCATAGTATTGATGTGCATTGGTGTTTAAAATAAAATAGATAATGCTTAGGGTCATGAACCCCCTCTTCATAAGTACATTGGGATTGCATAAATGTTAGTTGAGGACTCTGATACCCAGACAGAAGAGCAGTCAATTCTAATTCTGAGATGCTCAGACTTTTATCCCAAGTCAAAACTCCATTGACACATTGCCTTGGGGTTTTGGATGTGCTTGATTGTTTACCTTGTAAGCTTGCACAGCGGGTTCAGTGGCATTTATTAATTATTATGATCACCTGAAATAACTAAGAAAAATAATGAGGAACCCTTTGATGTGTTAGAGAAATTGCTATTTCGTCTGCACATGAAATATCATGGGAATGATAATATAAGAAAAAAAAAAAATTGCCAATGCATAAAATCCATGAAATGGAATCTACAACACTAGCATCATGTTGATATTTGCCAACTAGAGCTTTTCTTGGGGCTGTGTGGTACACATATCTTTTTGGTAGTCAGTGAAATGATGTCTTTAACAGAGAAATCCTTCACTCTCAGTAAAGCCATATTATATAAAAAGTAAGACAGAATATATATGTAAAGTAATATTTTTTTAATGGATTTTATTTTTTTTTAGACCACACGTAATGAAAGAGCATGTGTTCCTTTAAGGTTATCTGATTAAAGACCTAATCAAAATGGGATGCTAAGATGAAGAGGGAGGCAAAAGCCTCATAACAGAGACAATACCAAAAAAAAACTTGGTCAATTAGGTCAGTTGGTAGGAATGTGTGCAGTGTGAGCACAAGGTCAGTAAGATCATCTGATTGAGGACCATGAGAAACTGGCATGAGTTGGAAAAGCAGGAGGTAATAAAGCATATGGAGACACAGACCTGACAAACAACAATGGAGCTCATGAAACCCTATCAGATACACGAACTGATGGGCTATTAACTATTACATGAGTGATATGGGGCACAGACAAAGACAACATATTGACTCCATGATAAAAGGCATTTATTAATAGAAAATTACACTCTTATTGAAAGCATAATGAATCTAAGACCTGATTGGTCTTTAGGAGACTCCTCTCACACTATTGGCCAAGCAGGGAACAATTCCTTTTGTAAACATCCCCCACAACACCAGGTGAGAGGTCAAGGGATAAGATAATAATGTTTTATTATTTTCTCTTAATTATCTATGTTCTTTCTTCAATCGAACTGAGAATATCCACAATCAAAATAATGCAGGAATCATTTCAGAGGGGACCATTACGGGTTTTGGAATCCATAAGGGAGCCAACCTGAGGTTACAGGATGTTGGTTTGATTGGAGTGCTCAAAGTGATGTAGGAATGTGCAGCAGAAAGGAGGAGCTGTGAGGACCAGAGTGGGGATACAGAGGCTGGAACATGAAAGGGGACAATGTGTGTTAAATGGGGCCAGTCAGCATGCTTCTCTGCTCACTGTGAGCCTGGCCTGTCTTTTCCCATCTTCTCATTAGTTTCTTAACTATCTTCCTGCATAGTGACACTGTAGCCAGTGTGTGCGTGTGCGTGTGAGCTGCAAGGACTGTGTCAGCTGCTGGTGAGATGTGAGTCTAGGAGTGAAACTTGTTGCCAGCTACTGGAGTCAGACTGGGGNGCATAAGCCAATCTGTCTACATTTCAAATGCACAGGGCTACTTATGCAGCTGATTCTCAGCATAAACTGGAAACACATTTTCACTTTTTAATGTTTTGCTCTGACAGGTACTAGAAGGAAATACTGATGTTGTAAAAAGGCTCTTGCCTGTTTTTTTTTTTGNTTACGGGCTCCACAGCCTGTGGGGTCTCATGGAGACAGTGGGGACAGAGACAGAGACAGAGACAAACAGACAGGGAGAGAGTTCCAAAATCAACTACTGATGGAATTGGAGTGAATGAGGCAGATTCTTGGAATCGGCACCAGAGGCTGGAAAAGGACTGTGGGTTCTGTGTGCCTGTTTCCAGGTGAAGAGGGGATGTGAGTGTCTCTATCTTCCCAAACCAGGTATGCATGGGATTGGCCTTTGAATTCCCTGTCAAACTTCAAACTGGAGAAGCCACCAAATTGAGGGGACATAAGGGAAGGTAAGAAGGGCTGTCATTCAGGCGGACACGGCTGTCTGAGCTTGTGTTTGTGTCTGGCTGCTGTTGAAGGCAACACCTTGTCTTTGGCTGTCTCTGTGACCAGCAATGGCAGTGTCGTCTGTGTATGTCTGCATGCGTTTATTTTATTACTTTGGGTGGGGTTTTATTTTCCTTTTTTTTTT
>VWZP01009370.1:4509231-4545356 GCA_013396995.1 Dicaeum eximium
TTTTCCCTTTTTTTTTTTTTGTTGTTGTTCTTGGGTAATAGTGTCCCCCTTTTTTTTTGCTTTTAATGTAGGTTATCTTCACTTACTCCTTTAAACAAGAGTCTGAGGACTGCACAGCTGTCAAAAATTAATGCATATTGCCATAACCATTTTGTACCAGCTTGTCAGGATAATGTACATTATTTAATGATTATTTAATGATTAACAGTTCTCATATGACAAAATACTTTTTAATCTTATCAGAAAACAAGGAACCGTATCTGTTTAGACTAATAGAATGTCAACTCTGATATTTTTTCCTGACAGCTATTGTGATGTTGAAGCACATGTGGGTCATGTCTTCAAGTATAAGAAGTTACTGTTCTTTTACCTTTCTTTACTTTTGGATTTCATTGTTTGAGAAGGTGGGGAAATTTTTATAGATGAGTCTAAAGCAGTGTTCAAGAAGGTAAAATTCAAGGGATGGTTAATCACTCATTTTTACCCAATAAATGACAATCTCATTTAATTATTTTTTATAAGAAGGCAAGATGGAAAATTTGTGCAAACAGAAGAAATAAATGAAATTATTACATTCAATCAATCATGCACAAAGCATAAAACAACCTGAAACCTGAAACATAAGGAAAGAAGGACCTTTTGTGGCAGCACAATTATTCCACAATTTGTAATGGAAATTTTCTTTCTCTTTCCTTCCTATAAATTCAGTAGCACCTGCTCTCAGGAAAGAGTAAAAATGCAAACAGGTTTTACATTAATTAGATATGACTATTCCTTAATTTTCTAATGAAAGATTGTTCAGTCAACCTTCTTCATAGTTAGATAGCTATAAAACTAAAAAAGAACCAGAAATCTTAAGATTGCATGATCTGTTTAAACAAAGAAACAAAACTCTTGGTGTCTGAGTTAAACAGTAGAATAAAAATTATGTTCTTCACTATCCAGATAATATGAAATGGAGTATAACTGCTTACATTTTTTATGCTACAGTTTTTGATGCAGAACAAAATATTTAAAACACAGTTCTTCCTCGATAATAGTGTAGCCTAAAGGAAAAACAAACAAACAAACAAGCCCCCCTAACTGTAATTACCAAGTTTAAAAAAAAAAAAAAAAAAAAAAAAGGACTCTTTTCAAAANAAAAAAAAAAAGTGACTCTTTGCATATAGAACAAGTAAAGAAATCAAACTGGGAAATCAGCCATAAAAATATTAAAATGGTCCAAGTTTCTCACAATTTAAATTTTATTACTTCCTCAAAATATCACTATTTAAATATCAGGATGAATATGCATAGCATATTCATATTCATATTCATATTCATATATATATATATATATATATATGTCTGTGTGTCTATGTGTCTGTGTGTCTGTGTGTATGTATCCAGTCAGCTTTGTATCAGATAGAATTATCTAATTTACATTTTAAAAATTGATTAATTTTCATTATTACTGAAGCTTACCTTCAGTTTCCTGTTTATTCTTTCTGGACTTTATTTATCTCCTGACCTCATATTTGTGCTCACTACTTTTCTATAGTGACGCTTCCCTAATGCTAATGTTTATCTTATTCTCTGTATCATTCCAGAGGAAAGTGTTTGCATTTTTGCTCCCCCAAAATTTATTAAATCTTATAAGGCTTGAGAGGTCCAAATAACAACTAGCAACTGGATTTTGTTTTTTCATTAGACACTTAAAAGTAAGGACTAACATAAACAGCACGTTATGTTTATTTAATGTCTCAGAATACATAAGATCTCTGTTACTTGCTCATGAAATCTTAAATGTGATAGCAGATTTCCTCTGTATGTTTTACAAAATCTCCCAGATGGCTGCAGCTGAAAGCTCAAAGATCAATGTAATTAATGTTTTAATGTTCAATATTTATAATTTCATTATTTTGTTAATTTGACAGCATTTAATTTGAATTAAACCTCTACTTTAATTTTTAAACATAACAGAGGATAAACTGCCTTGTCTTTTGCTGCTTCCTTTCTTCTTCTCTTCCTCCAAAATTACTAATTAAAATTCCTTAATATATTTATATATAAGGGAACAGAAATAATTTATTGTTTTTAAAAAATGCTTCATTATAAACTATTAGAGTCTGAGCAAACACAGGAGTAATTAAAAATTTTAACCACCAAAACAACAACAAAAATCCAACCAAAAAACCCCAACACGCCCACCCCCCCAAAAAACCCCCAAAAACGAAACCAAACCAAAACAAAACAAAACTTCAGGAAAGCCAGGAGTGGACTAACATAGCTCTTTGTAACTGGATGTGCAGTTGTTATAGGTGGGAAGTTGTGGGCTGCTCTGCACTTAATGCTACTCTTTCCACCAACAACCTTCTCATAGAGTATTTGGGGGGTTTGTTCACTTGTGAAGATATAAAATATAAAAATCTTAAAAAGAACATAGTTTAAAGTTTTGAAGATTTTGCAGCAGACCAGAAATAGACCTTGACATTTTTCCTCCTGTCTGTGGGCATTTCACTTATGCAAGGTGAAGCACTGCTATTTTGTAGCAGATCTGAATAAGAAATGCTAATATAGAATAATTTCATATTCTTTCAATAGCTCTCTACAACCTCAGTCAAAAAATTATATGGATTACTGACCTTCACTATTAAAACTAATTATAATTGCTTTCACTCTGCATTGATTAAAAGATTTTAAATGTTAACTTGTTCATTACCAACAGGAACTGGAGAGACAGGTAAAATATGGCAATTGTTAATGCTCTTTATATGTCATTCTTTACCTATTTTTTTAAAATAAATCCTCATATTTTAAGTAGATTAATAAACCACATATTTGAGGTAGATTTCTTAGAGAAGTGAAAATTCATATCAATCAATTTTACATAATTTTGCAGAGAAGCAGAGAATTTAACATCAGTAATTTTCTTCTTTCACTGTCCACTAAAGACCACCCAGCTGAACAGGGGCTACATAAGGAACTCCACATATTTGACCCTGAAGTTCCTGAAAGGAAACAGGGTAGCCTTATACCTCAAAGTACAGCAGGGAACCCAGCTATCAAAGAAAATGTTCTTGGAAAGCAGACTTCATTTGTTTTACTGCTTGTGGAGCATAGTTATTTAGGGTGAGTGTTAACTCATCCATGGTCTTAAAAAATTTTTTTTTAATTTTGAAAAGGAATAAAAAAATCCACATGCAGTCATAGACAGATAAGTAACAGGTCCACACTTTTTTTCTTTAGTTGACTTTCCAGTGCTCAGCAAGGCTCTTTGTAGAGTTGGTGTAGGTCATTTGTTATGATCTTTGACATTATATTGGTAGTTATCAAGTAAGATGTGGTATCCTGGGGACTTTCCAGTGATCTTGGTAACAAAAGAGAAAAGTCAGCAAACTGCAGATTACTGGTACTTATGCAAGCAGAAAGCATTTCAATTCCTGAGAAGTCTAGATAATTAAGCATGTCTTTATTTGCAAAGGAGGAAAAAAACAATGTAGGATAGAATACGCGATGTTGTTTGTTTTTTGCTTGTCGGGTTTTTTTGGGTTTTTTGGGGTTTTTTTAACTGCACTGACCTGTTTAAAGAAAATATGTGTAAAGCGGTTTTTAGTCAGGAAGCATTCTGCATTCTGTTGTAACATTTAGGTTATGACTTCGTTAATTCCAAGCACTGTGATATACTTGCAAAGCTGGATTCTGGCAACATTGTGGCCTTTCTGATGCTATTAGAGCAGAGGTGATGAAAGTGCAATGTCAAATCAATGAAAAGCTGTTGAGATGTCAGGATATGTCAGTCTGTTCACTAGAACAGAATACACAAACTAGACATAATGTGGCAACAAAATATCTGTTCTTAATTTTTTTCTCCAAGGCTAGTTTTATGTCATCTGTCCTTCATCTTGCTGTAGAAGAAAGAAAAATAAGTTATTAGAGATGATGGCTTTTTCATTAAACTTGGCCTGCTCTCACATGCACTTGAGGATCTTGGTTTATTTCTAAACTTCTAAGGAATGTGATTACTTGGGAAGAAACACAGATTTTTCTCTGAATTACTCTACTGAAAGAGAGAGAGAGGAAGAAAAACTTATATTAGAAGGCTCCAAAGACATGAGTAATAAAGGAATTTAATTCTACTCAGTGATAAAGCTATTTTCTATTAAGGTCGAGGATTTTGTCAAGTTTCACATATCTACTTATGACTACTGATGAATCAGAGACCAGTGATAACAGCTATAAACATGAAAATTGAAAGATTCAGGTAAATCAGCCTCAGTTCACCAGGAGCATGATAAATATATGTCATACCTGTACAGGAGAAATCCCAAGTGATTTGGTATTGTGAATTCAGAAAACACATGACTTTTTTTAAATACTGAGGTGAAGGTAACTGTGGAGCTAGAGGTGAAAGACTGAAATGTTCATCTACTGCTGATTGGAATCTGAGAAACCTGAAACAAGAGTTTTTCTAATAGTCCCCTCAGTCCCTAAGGGGCCTGAATGACACACCTATGCTTTTATGGCTTCACCTTGTTCTGAACAACATCATCAATGCAATTATTCAAACCATGTTCAAAATGAACATTCAGAAAATAAATCTGAACATTTAAAAACAGCGACCAGGTGGAAATTATGAGGACAGTTATATCCATCCCATTGTTTCTCATCCATACTCTCCAAATGGTGTTTTCCTGGAATTTGTTTGAAGTGCTGTGAGTGTTTATAAGCAAAATGGGTCATGTCTGAAACTGAGAATACAATGGCACTCTTTATATGTTAACTCTGTACAGCCTTTTCTGAAAGCTTGAGCAACGTGAATTTGAGCAGATGTTTGTGAAGAAAGCTAGACTGAGGCTAAGACATGATACAGGTTATAGGACTCCTTGCAATCCTTAGCAGCTTTCTAACTCCAGAAGAAAAAAAACTCAAGTATGACAGAGTAAGGAGTAATTAATATGGATAAAAGAGTATTGTGAGGACCGAACTTGTGCATAGATTAAAAAATCATCAATGAAAATTTCAATCAATTTTATTTTCCATAGACACTGGATCCCAAGAGTGGTTTATCATACAGTACCTGATCAAAATGATATTATTACTAATGCACAGGTCTCTACTGCACTGGCACACAGAATGCATTTATAAAAAAATGGATAAAGAACAAAAATAACACTGCAAATGGGTGGTATATCATCCATGAAATATTGACTATATGAAGAAAAAACTAACCTTTTTATTTTCATTGGTATGAGATTTGTTTTTCTTAAGGTTTTTATTTGGATATCTTTCCTTTTGCTGACTTTTGAGAGAAAAATTGTCTAGGAACACTTTAGCATAAATGAAGGTTGCCATTCTTTCTGCTGAGATACTCACAGGAATGAAATGACAGTTAAACCAATTAATCAGACTTGCAGAAATTTGCTTTGTGCAAACATGTAAGTGCTTAGCTATTTATTATTTGGGATCAAAAATTAACAATATTGATGAGAATTTAGTTTTTTCTTTGTTTGTTTTGTCATAATGCCTTTTCAGAGTAAGCATCCTGATCAGTGAACTGACATATTTTCTCTGTCTTCAATATGCTGACTATTGAAAACATGGAGAAAAGATTTTGATCTATCATGCCATTTTTACTAAAATACACAAGATGCAACAGCTGTATCTGGCAGCAATATTTGCAGTTTTTATTTTTAGTTTGCTGACTATTGGCAACAACAGCCCCAGAATCAGTTACCTATTTATGAAAAGTTCCATAATATTGTTTTTGTTGTTGCAGAAAACAAAAACCCTTGACAACTCCACAGATTTAATTAATTCAATTTAATTTCCTGTTTAAGATCATTCTAATATGTGTGGATAAACCATTGACAGCTTTCATATAGCATTAAAATATTTCCTTATATAACAAGAAGAAATTAATAATCTGGGAAGAGTTTACAAAACTGTTAATGCCAATGGTAAGGCTTTTTAT
The DNA here is from genome assembly GCA_013396995.1 of Dicaeum eximium. Taxonomy (NCBI): domain Eukaryota; kingdom Metazoa; phylum Chordata; class Aves; order Passeriformes; family Dicaeidae; genus Dicaeum; species Dicaeum eximium. The sequence goes on from VWZP01009370.1 coordinate 4,515,185, forward strand.
GACTTCAAAACATTGGAGGAAAATTTGTATCATGTCAATCCTGCTCATGATTAATATTTTGGTTTAGGTTTTGATGTAATATTTTTCATATCTCTTCTCTTCTGGATATCATATAAGTATATAAAAATAATGTTTATTTTCTTTTACACTATTTAAAGCTGCATTAAGGGCCATGTGTAGATCCATTGAAGCTGTTGATGATGAAGGGTCAAATACAGTAAAGGCTGAATTTCACTTTGAGATTTTCCATAAAGAAACAAAGCCTACAATTGCACAGATTATGCTGCCTTATAATGCTGTTTGCACTGAAAGATGTTTAGTGCCCTGGCTTGGGACAACAACTGCAGGAAGATCTGTTCAGATCTCAGAGGGGCTTTAAGACTGTCAAGGCTTTTCTTAATTTTGCAGTGCATGCTTTTCTCCAGACCTTTTGGAGAGAGGTTTCTGTGTGTGGTGTCATTACCAGAACACCAGTTAAATCTGTGATTAACATTTTCTTCACCCTTTTTCTTTGTTTTTAAATTTTATCCCTCAGAACTGCTATTATGTTCAGAATGATGCATTAATAAATTATCTTAAGTAATTTTTTTTAGCATTCACAACCTCTATCTGCCCTTTTTTTTTTTTTTTTTTTTAATTAGGGAGTTTTTTTATTGTCTTCTTCTCCCTTATCTCAGTTGGTAGTTACAACTAATCAAATTCTTTGTACTTTCCCAAAATCTCAGTAAAACTTCTGCAATGCATTCCACTATCATTTATACTGCATGTGCCCATGATGCTGTTCTACTGCAAGCTGGACTACATCTAGGAGAATTACAAATGACCACCTCTCATTTAAAAAGTCATCTGGAAGAGAAACATGAAAATATTAATCCTTAGTGAGAGATAATAAATGTTCTTTTGAATAAATGTTTAATCTTACTTTTTATTTATTTTTAGTGTTAAGGATAAACAAGTGAAGAGATATTGCAATTCAGTTAGGTATTTTTTCACATAACCTAGAACTATAACCTAGGACATAGTCAAGATAAATCTGGGAATATAATAGCCTTGCAACCAATTTTCTACTGTTTTCTGAAAAGGTCAAGGGAACATGTGTTGTGCCTTGAAGGACAAATCAGATGGGAAAGAGGTGGAGCTGTGCAATAAAAGCACCACAGCAGTAATCATTCTTTTGTATAACCTCTCAAAGAAATACACTTGACAAATCTGTGGCAACACGTGCCTCTGAACAAACCAGGTTTCACATGTGAAAGCTGTGCTCTGTTTGAGCAAGGTAATCTTTTAGTGAATCAAAAGGGGGATTCTAGAGACACAGGTACACAATGCACACATTGAGACACATTTATGGCTATCAATTTTGTTATGCATAAGAAAAATTCTTAAAAAAATTCTAGTCTTTAAGAAATGAAGCATTCTCTAGAAAATAGTTCTTCAGTGCGTGGTAGGTGGTGCTTAAATGTGTATTTTTTTTTCTGCATTCAATATAGTTAAATGCATAATTTTGTAAGAAGTTTTTTAAAGGTAGAAATAAACATTCTGGTCTGCCTAGCTTGTGCCTAAATTTTGTCAGCCTACTCTACCAGAAATCCTAAGCACCAATTAATGTAAAGAGGTCCATTTCTTCTCTAGTACACAGAAAAATAAAATAAATTCTAAAGCAAATCAATTAGTTAAGACTAGATATCTTCAAGTAGTGAAGCTTTGGCAAGAGGAACACATTTTCACATATGCTTAGCTGTAGGATCTCTTTCCTCACATAGTACATTCCTAAGAACAAATCTGTAATTGTTGTTTATCTGGGTCTCTGTATTTGATCATTTGACTCAGAGAAAAAAAAATCACCTATTTTTGTTTTTATAAGAAAATAACAATAATTGTATCTAGGATAATGATAATGAAATATAAACATCTTAACATGGGTGTTCCAGTTAAAGAGGATAAATTCCATTCTCATACTAAGCTTATTTTCTTGGACACCATATATATTTCCACTCTGTTAGAGGGACATGAAAGAATAAGTACTAATCCATGACTTACAGTGTTAACTAACACATAAAACTAAGTTCTGCTCTAAATTGCCTATATTGTCAGCAAGTGTACATACGTTTTTAAGCCTCCAAAAGGAAAAAGGCTCTAATAAATTTTGATAAGACAGTCAGGTGAATATGATACTCCCCATGATATCTTCTTAAAAGTGCCCATTGATTAGATCATGAAGTTCAAGAAAACTTTTAAAACCCATTTAATTTCAAAAGACAGCTGCAGTTTTCATGCATGATAGATGTTTAAATTAGATTGGATCTTACTTCCACTTTCTATTTTATAAACTTTTTTAAAATTCTTTTTACATTACATTATACATGGCAAGATATTTTAATATTTTCACACTATCTAACCAGTTCCTGGGGAAACTAATATTATCACAGCTGCAGACCACAGATATGACTTTTTATAGATAAGATATTTTGCTCATTATCCAGTTGAAAGATAAAAGTCACTTACACTACAAATTAAAATTTAAAGCCTAAATTTATATTTTTCAGTTTAGGAGTTAATTGGGGGGAAAAAAAAATCTTGTAAAAAAACTTGCATATTTCTACTGTCTTTAAGCTCTGCAACATGCTAAAATAAAAAAGCAATGCTAAAAAAGTTATTGATAAATTCTCAGAAAAATAGTATGACACTTTTTAACCTATTGTTTCTGAAGTATACTTCACAGAATCACGGGATATTGAGTTAAAAGGGACTCACAGGGGTCATTGGGTCCAGCTTTTAAGTGAATGTCTTCCCCATGTGGGGGCAAGGATTGAGCCCACAGCCTCAGCATGCTCTAACCAACGAAGCCAATCAGCTGGGATACATTTAAATGCACTGTCATTTAAACTTTTTGGCAGCTTAGAAAAGGGGTTGACTATGTAATTCCTTTACAATATCAGTTGCTTATGATGTGGTAGCCAAAGAGATGAATAGAATAGTATAAAACATTATGGAATGAAAAGTGAGCAAAATAAAGAGCGTTATTATACAAGTAAATGAATGCATCACCTTTGTCTTGGTTACGTATGATTTCAGCCACTTCATCTGTAAAGCAGAAAACAATTTAAAAAAACCCACAATGAACTATATACAAACAAATAAACAAGTGAAGCAAGAGCAACAATTTGATGAGTACTCTTGAAGTGAAAGAGATTCTTCAGTTTAAATAAAAGATGTCTGAGGCGTACAGGGTACACACCTACAAAACAGGAATTTTACAGACAATGAACTGGAAATCACTGCATCATGTCATACAGTGCAAGATCTTGAGAGTACCACATGACAGGAGCTTAAAATATGTGAATCACTTCTCTTGCATGATTTGCCTCTGGTACATTTTACCAGAGATATTGCAAATAATAACAGTGTGAATCTCTGAAAAAAAAAAAGTAAAAAGATTGTACCTGCCCTTCTGGAGCACTAGAAAGAAGTTTATTTCATATTTTACATAAAATTTTTCATCTGATGTCTCCTTATGCCAGACAACCACTCTCATGCATAATATATCTGAGGAGCAGCACACAAACAACCACTCCTGTTATGAAGTTTGCAATTGTACAGTACTTTGTACACTGAACATTATTTTTTTATATATTTATGGAAGCTATTGCTATTCTGTTTATTTTTCTGCTTCTTTTTAGTAGCTGCTAAACTCCTAAAAATATTACTTATACAGAATCGTTGATTACAGGTTCTGTCACTTATTATTTCTTTTACACAATAAAAGAATGTACAAAAGACTGCTCTTCCTTTGATTCTGTAAATGTGTAACATCCTCACAGTGTGAACTAGCATGTTTCCTGCTCTCAGAAATTTCAAGGAACAATATATATTTCTGCCTAGCTCCATGACACCCGATTTTTCTTTGTTTTCTGTGTTTTTTTTTTCCTTTTTCCTTCCTTTTTGCCTTTTTTTCTACTTCTTTACTTATATTTTTTCTTCATTGAAGAAGAAATTATGGTTTTGAATACACAGTGATTTGACTGAAGAGACATTTGAGCAGAATGTTTTAGTCCTTTTTCTGTCTCATTGAACTGAAATATGTATACCTCACAGTTTTTCTACAGTGTTATAGGATTATGTTTTCTCATTTATGATTCTGAAAGTGAAAGCTAATATGTAGAATATAAACATTGTCACATTTGTTTCATTGTTATATATCTGGTGTTTTTAATGGTATATTGTGTTTGTTGGAGACCATTTGACCTGTTGTTAGGGAGACATTCCTCACTCTATTACTTAGGTAGGAATTTCGAGAGATGATGACAAATCTAAGCAAAACAAAGTGCACACAAATGTCATTAATTACTACTGGAATTTTTTATGCTTTTCTTATATCTATCCTTTCTTCTCATTAATTCCACTTTTTTTTTTCTGTTTATTCTTCCAAATAGAACAATAACGGTTCCCCTTTCCCAGTTATTCTTGAAATTCATGGAATCATAGAATATCCTGTGTTGGAAGGGATCCAATAGGATCATTGAATCCATCTCTTAGCCTTGCACAGGAAATCCTAAGAATCACCCCATGTGCCTGAGATCATTGTCCAAATGCTTCTTGGACTCTCTCAGGCTGGTGCTGGGACCACTCCCTCCCTGGGAGCCTGTTCCAGTGCCCAGCCACCTTTGGAGTGATGAACCTCTCTGAAGGTTCCTAAGACATCGTGGTTAGGTTTGACCTTACCCCAGCTTTGATTAATTTAAAGTGAAGCATCTTCGTTTATATAATTTCAAAAGATTCCCTTAAAAATCAGTGAAGTTGAATTGCCTGGCCAATCTCATGACTTAGAATATGTTCAATTTCCCCCGGTTGAGTCATCATCTTTCTCTCCAATAGTTTTGTGGTTTGTGTTTTTTGTTTGTTTGTTTGGTGGGTTTTTTTGTGTGTGTTTTTTTTCCCTTTTTTCCCGAGTTGATTGAAAGAAAATACTGTCTCAGAAGTATTACATGCTTAGGTCAAACAGCCTTGCAGTGAAAAGGTCCAGGTAGCATTGCTCTAGTGCAATTGTGGTACTCAACCAGGATAGCTGTTTTACAGGCTCAGTCAGAGCTGAATTATTTAAAAGGGTTCCTTTAATTCCTGGCTAATCCATGGTTATGCAGCTGCAAGCTTTTGGTTGTTGTTTTGTTTTGTTTTTTTTTTTTTACATTGTCAGACCTTATAATAAAACCATAGAGAAACCCTAAGTGTTACCAGTTTTCTCAAAGAAAGATTTTCTTTCTTATTTGTCATTGGCTTCCTAGTAATAGGGTAAGACTCCACTACACAGTGTTTGTAGCAGCCAGAGTTTATTTCTGGCTTCCTGCACACTAACAAATTTTCATGCATCTCAAGCCCTGTTGAAGGGCTAAGGTCAGAACAGAACAGGAAGGTGAAGCAGAAAAGTTAGTCATTAGTGACCTAAACACAGTGATCTGGGTCAAAATAACACAGACACTATAGGTGATTACAAAAAATAAAAAATCTTAAATAAATCTTACATTATGAAGTATCTGCTGAAGCACAAACACTAAAAAAAAAAAGTTCCACGCAGAAAGACTAAACTTATACTCAAGACCTCCATTATTTCACTTTGAGGGAACAATTTGGTTACTTGCCATGTCCTGCTGGAGTGAGGAGCACCATGGCAGGATAGCCCAGGGCAAAGCTCTAGGAAATGGGAACAATTTGAGCAACACCAAGGACCTCCTCTAAGTTTTAATGAGGAGCCAAAAATTTGGATGTGCTCTTTTCTTTTGTCCTTGATCATTTACAAGCGTTTGTACCTGGTTCTCATTGATCATGCCTTCTCCACTATCCTACCATTCCGCTTTCCAGGATGCTAATGATGTAGATAACTGAAGTCTTCATTACCCACAGAATTATCTTTATGTCTTCTATGATATTTCCTTTGCTGCATATTTTAGTGTCAAGCAAGTTGCACAGGGTTATATAAAAAGAAGAAACCTCATAATCTGTGAAATGGGACTGAAAGGGGCACACCTCAAGTGCATGCACACAAATTAAAAAAAGATCGATAGGACAGCATAACAGGGGAAACTTCTCATATTTTCCCTGGGAAATCAGCACAATTCGAATGCCTATATTTTAGTGCATGCAGACAGCGAACAAAGAGGAAGAATGAGATGTCTGCCCGCAATTGAAGGGTTGTGATCTCACTTGGGTGACAGAAACAAGATCAGATAGCTCACACAACTGGAGGGCTGCAGTGGACAGGGCAGTCTGGGATAGTGAACTGGGGGAGGTACCATTTATGTGAGAGAGCAGCAGGAGTGCATGGAGCTCTGTCTCAGGTCACATGAGGAGCCAGCTAGAGCTTGTGATTCAGGATTGCTGGAAAGAGCAGCACAGGTCGTGCACTGAGTGTCTGGTGTAGGTCACATAGGGAAGAAGTAGCAGAAACCTTATTCAGAAGCTGTAAGAAGCCTCATGTTCACATACACTGGTGCTCACAGGTGACTTTAGCACATCCATATCTGCTGGAAGAGCAGCACATCAGGGCATGAGCAGGCCAGAAGATTTATGGAATGCATTGATGACAGCTTCCTGGCACAGACAATTGAGAAGACAGTGATGGGTGATGCTCTTGCAAAACTGACAAAAATGAACAAGGAAGAACTGGTTTGGGTCAGCCTTGGCTGCTCTAACTGTGAGATGGAGCTCAGGCTCCTGAGAGGAGACCGCAAGCCAACCAGCAGACTGGCTTTTTGGAGAGCATACTTTGGCCTTTTCAGAGATCTCCTTGGAAGAATCCCAGGTAAGAGGGATCTGGAGAGACAAGTGTTCTACAAGAGCTGATTCATTTTCACAGATTGACCTCTCCAAGTTCAGGCCAATGAGCAGGAGGATATCAAGCACACGTGGGAGGAAACTTGCATGAAGGAACAAGCGTCTTCTGACACAATTCAGCCTTTGGAAGAGTACATATGAGTGCCTTTCCTGAGAAAATACTTTTGATTTCTTCAGTTTTAATAGAAATTATGGTATGAGTGAAGAAAATTCTAGAAATTGATGAGTGGGTAGGTGAATGAGTGGAATAAAACTACTGATTTATGGTCCATTCTTTTTATGGTAGCCAGAGAATGAAGGACAGTATTTTACAATACAGTAGAGCCATGTCTTCTGAGGCAGTCTAGAACCCTCTAAAGGTCAGCATCAAATACATGCAGGTCTGGGTATAAATACTTTTAAAATAAAGCCTTTTATAGCTACAATGCTCTAGAAATGACTGTAATGTCTGTAATTGGGTATCTTCACATAGGTCTCAAAATGAATCAAAATGGTTTCAAGCAAGTTCATAGGCTAAGGAACGGACTTGCTTGAAGAAAAGAGGACTTAGTCTCAGTCCTGGATCCCAGATGCACCATGTTGAATCACATGCTTGGAAAGACTAACATTCAGCATTTCAACAAAGTGAAATCAAGTGGACTTCCCTTCTGCATTTAATAAAGACTTTTGAATTCATAGTTGTGCTAAAATGTGACTTTTAGGATATCTCTACAAAAGGTAGGAAACAATCTGCTTAGCAAGTCAGCATGATTTGTTAGCAGTTAAGAATGGCAGTCTAATGTGCATATATATACATAGATGAAATTGTTATTTATGAGTGATGAACAATACAGAAATCACTTGTCATCAATTATTTAATTAAGCAATGAAATAATTACTCCAGAACTGATAAGCAGGTTAGAACTTGCCAGAAAATCAATGACTGTCAAAACTTTAATTTTCTAGTCAGGAAATTAACTTCAATACTTCTACTTGCTTGTCTGCTTGTCTTCTCCTGCTGTCTGAAAGGTCTGTTTCAGTAGAAATCACAGTTCATTTTTATTTTCCCTGATGTGTGATGAATAACAATGAGCTTTTGAAGAGATTTGAACTGTTTGTTTACAGTTTCCTCAAAAGGCAGATATTCTTTTCAAGAACTTTGCCTTCAGAACTTTAATTAGTTATTTTAGATTCAACTCTTTTTAGCTTAACCAACAAGATAACTCTACTCTTCTGGATATAGAACTATATATTATTTACTTTTTTACACATATAAGAATAGAACTTTTCTTGCAAAATAGCCATAGCAAACAGATCCCATCCATTTTTTTTCCCTTTTGTTTGGTTAGGTTTCATTTGCTTTTGTTTGGTTTGGTTTGAACTGCATTGTTTTGGGATTGGAATAGAAAATATCCCTACCTTATACTCAATATGTATAGTTAGCCCTCTAGTGTCTTTTGTCTCTTTCCTCTTCTGACCTTCTGTATCTTTTGAGACTCTATTACTTCTTAAGGTGGGTTTATATTGTGTGATGCTGACACCCAAGCTTCCAAATAGATAATAAGGAGAAATAAGCACTTCAAAAGTGGAAAAGTTCATCTGTCTTCTTTTCACTGCATCCTTTTACAAATGGGACATAAACATCTATGCATGTTTACAGAAATTCCAGTACAGACAGCTGAGTCTTAATAGCAGTGACAACCAAAGATTCCCCAAGGGTTAGGAATACTCTGTCCAGCATATCCTTGTGCTTCCAAAGTTATGTTCTTGCTGCTTTTTACAGTTATCTTTCTTCTATCTTCAACAATATGTTCTGCCTAATTTTATTCTCTTGCACTTACCTTACTCTTTTCTCTTAGTCTTGCAAATTCTGTTACTTGGATCACTGTTGTCATGTTTTCCTGTTTGTCCTAAATGCAGCTACACAAATCTTTGCACTTTTGGTGTTCACATGGCTCACATGCATATAAATTTTATATGTGGCTCTACCATAATGTTATAGGATGCTAACACACTAATTTTTGATTACACTATCAGTAGAATATATTGTGTTTAAAGTAAATTTGTTTTATCTTATTATTGTTATAATAATTTATAGGTATAATAGGCCTCTGCTTTTGCTACTATTTGTTTTCCTTCATTCTCTCAGGATTTTAAACTCTGCATTCTCATGGTCACTGCAGTTAAAACTGCTCTTGACCTTTACATTTTTATCAGTATTTCATGATTTGTGGCTAAAAGATGAAGCAATTGTTCCATATTAGTCATCAGTCATTTGCATCAAGAAATTGTCTTCAAAACATTCCAGAAATCTCTTGTTTGTACACAACCCTTTGCACAAATAGTGAAGAGAACTGCAATAGTGAGGATTTTTTTTCCAGTTATTTAAAGAATATTCCATCTAACTTCCTTTTATCAGGCTTTTTGCAACAGATTTCCCAACTCATTAGCACTCATTCTACTCTATCCTCTTATCAAGCAACTCATTTCCATTTCCAATTTTTCTCCAGTGCAAACAATGAAGATGCATTGAGTGTAAGCCTTCCTCCTCAAATTTTTCACCTGTCTTCCTGAAAACTTTGCACTCAGACACTAAGGCTCCACCACCTCTCTGTAATCTCAATGAGGTCAAAACTCTGCAGCTTTCCTCAAAGGGACTCCCATGATGGTCATACACAAAACTCTCTCTGGGACACAGCCACCTGACCAAGTGCTGATATGCTGGTGCATCCACTTCTGCCTCAGCTTTTTCTCTTACCGGAGGGACTGAGACCACCACATGGGCCTCCAGATGGAGGAACCTTTCCTACTGCTCCCTGTCCTTTGCTTCTCTCCTGTTGCCAGAAGTCTGCAATGATACTTGTAATTTGCAGGGTTGCCCTGGCAGTAGCATTGATGCCTACGTGGATGAGCAGCAATGGGAATAGTTGCAGGACTGCACAAGCCTTGCCAGTCTCTCTTTGAGACCTAGGACGCAATCAAGTGTGAAGCTGAAAATCTGAAACATCAGTTTAGATCAACAGGTGGGTGTCTCCATCTGCCTTCAGAGGGCACCCCCTGTGACTGTCACCCTCTTTGTCTTTGTTGGCTCAGGCTGAGATGCCCCTGATACCTGCCTGACTGGAGGGCACCTTCCTCATCCATTTCAAGGGAATTACATCTGTACAGTAACTGCAGAACAAGAAAAAACTTTGCCATGTTGCCAGAAATCAAAAGTTTCTAGTCTTCTCCATTATGGTCCCCTCCTTATTCTTATTCCATAATGAGTTCCATAACTTTAGGAAATAACTCTTTTGATCTATAAACGTTTTGGGCAGAAATTGTTTAGTTGGCCACTCCCAGAGTGTGTCACTCTGGTAATAAAAGTCTGTTTTGGGTGGTTATCCTTCATCCACACAGCCCAGCTCTTACCACCTTCATTGCAGAGTCTTGAGGAGGGATTCTGGTTCCCTGTGCACCCTGTCTGCACCGTCTGCTGAGAAAAATGCTGTACTTAGGTTAAGAGCCTCAGCTTGCCAGTGAGAAGTATGGTCCAGTGTGGATACACAGTTTAGTATATTGCATACCTCATTGACAAAGTATTCCTGAAAGAGAATAACATCCCAGGTATAGTGCTCTTGATACACAGATACCCTGGTGGAAAAAGAGATAGTTTTCTTTAACTTGCATGTTTTTTTTCTGAAGCACTTGCTTAAATTAATGTTTCTCAGACTATTTGTTGAGCAAATTGTTGCAGATTATCCTAAAAAAAACTCATTTAAAATAAAAGTTATTTAATACACATAGAAGATCTTTCTGTCTCTCATTCATCTTTCTGAGTAAAAATTAGCATAATTCTAACACAAACCCAACAAAAATATTTTACTGAAAGTAATATGATGTGTGGTGCATACATAATTATGATTTTCAGCTTTAGAAAACAGTTTAATATAGAAAACAGTGCAAATCAGTTTTGCTTTCACAGACATGAAAACTTTGCAGTAAATGAAAAGACAGATTTTCATGCTCCATCAATAAGCTTAATAAAGCTGACATTGGAAATACTGTAGAGTATTTCTTCTTTGGAAATATTTATGACAACCTGTTGATTGGACAGCAAAAAATATATGTATAAGAAGACATATTGATCTGGAGTTTTTTTAAGGATATGAACATTTATTAGTTGTAAATCCAGACAGATCAGATCACCAAGAACAAATATGATCAGATAGAGTAAGATAGTCCATCAGTTTGTCTCAAAAAACATGGCCACAGTTTGCTTTCAGCTTTTGATAAGAATGATTCTGAAGATTTGATTGTCTACTTGCAGTGTCAACAATAGTCTTGAGTATATTATACACTTAGTTTAAGGCCATTAATAACAGTCTTTTCCCGGACAGATGTAAAGACATTGAGTTTACCTTTCACAGTACAAATCAGAAACTTCCAGATGAAAATAAGATCCTAAATCTATCCCTCCTTGTCACCCACCTCGATAAGAATGGTTTTATCATGCCTGAAGCTACAATCCCATTCGCATGGTCAGTGTCACCCTTACATATCTAGCAGTGTAAAGAGGGTAAGGGATGGGGGACAAGATCTTGTAATACAACTCAGAAACACCCTGAAAACTGAAGAAATCCTATGTTGTCCCTCAAACCAATTAGGGCTTTTAATCATGTGTGGAATAATCATTCACATCAGTTATGTGAATTATGAGAAATACTGGCAGCAAACCTATGCCTTCTGCCTTTTTAAGACATTGAGCACTTTTTTCACTGCAGCCTACACTGCAAAAAAGCTAAATGATAGGCTCTTCTGTAGCCAAAACAGATACCTCAAAGCATGAATGTATGCCTATTGTTATGTTCCTAGGAGATTTTCATGCTAAATGGAGAGGAACTTAAATGGTATAACCCCCTACAGGTTAGTCAGCTTTAGAAAATAAGCAGATTGGAATGCTTGTGGGTAATCAGGACAATTTGGCACCTGAGTCCTTGCATTGGCAGGATTTTCATGGATTAGATTCCTTTCTCTTTTCATGGTAAAGTCTTTTTACCTTGCAGCCTTATTTCTATATTACCTGTATTTTCACACAAAATCTCTAAAATCTTGTGAAGACTAATAAACTATTGTTTTCCTGTCTTCAGAATTAACAAATTGACATAATTAATCATTTTATAGCTTTATAAAGACTAGTTTGACATAAGAGAAAATATAAGAAGATTAACATTGCAAGAAACTCATTGTTTTGACTTCTGAGTTTTAAAAATACACATGACTAAAAAACAAGTTAAAAAGAGATTAATTATCATATAAATTATGTAAATATTTAATTTCACAGAAGTGTTATCATCTATTTGATAAAGATAAAATTATCTGTATATTGAATATTCTGTAGTAGGTATTATTTTCAGTTTCAGTGAATCAAAACAAAATCAATGAAAAGATATTGATATTGTCAGCTTTTGATTTTCAAGGAAGGTAGAACAGTAAAACAAATGAGAAGAAAGCCATATCTTGGCAACGATGATCTAGTCTTATGGATTTTCTCCTTTATGCGATCATAGATGGTGTTACCAAAGGAAATAATACTTACGTTTGATGGTAGCTTCACAGTGATCATATAGAACTGAAGCTATCTCACAGGACAGCCAAGGAATCAGACACAGCACAGGTTTAGGCAAGGTCTGACCAACCTGACCTCCTTTTATGACCAGGTGACCGGCCTGATGGACGAGGGAAAAGCTGTGGATATTTTCTACCTGGAACTTCAGGAAAGCCTTTGACACTGTCTCCCATGGCATTCCCCTGGGAAAGCTGTCTGCCCATAGCAGGTTTTCTCTTTTCTGGATGGCTGTGCCCAGAGTGGTGGTGAATGGTGCTGACAGTCACTAATGGGGCTACCCAGGCCTCAGTGTTGAGCACAGTCCTATTAAATATCTTTATTCATGAACTGGGTAAGGGGATTGAGTATACCCTCAGTAATTTCACAGAGTTGATCTGCTGAAGGGTATGAAGGATCTGGACAGGCTGGCTAGATGGGTTAAGCCCATCAGTATGAGGTTCAACAAAGCCAAGTGCCAGGTCCTCCACTTTGGTCAAAAATCCCATGCAGCACCACAGGCTGGAGGAAGAGTGTCTGGAAAACTTCCCAGTGGAAAAGCACCTGGCAGTCCTGTCTGACAGTCGGCTGAACATGAGCCAGCAGTGTGCCCAGGTGGCCAAAAAGGCCAATTGCTACCTGGCCTGTATGAGCAATAGTGTGGCCAGCAGGACCAGGGGAGTGATTGTTTCCCATGGTCAGAACTGCTGAGGCCACACCTTGAATTCTGTTTCCAGGTCTGGGTCCCTCACTACAACAAGGACATTGAGGGGCTGGAATGTGTCCAGAGAAGGACACCAGAGCTAATGAAGGGTCTAGAAGGAAAGTCATATGAAAAGCAGCTGAAGGAACTGGGATTGTTTAGCCTGGAGAAAAGGAAGCTCAGGGGGACCTTATTGCTGTCTACAATTACCTGAAAAGAGAGTGTAGTGAGGTGGGGGTTGGTCTTTTCTCCCAGACAATTAGTGACATGTGAGAGGACATAGCCTCAAACTGCAGCTGGGGAGATTCAGCTGGACATCAGGGGAAATTTCTTCATGGAAAGGGTGCTTAAGCACTGGAATGGGCTACCCAGGGACAGAGCTGAGTCACCATCCCTGGAGTCATTAAAGAAATGACTGGACATGGCACTTAATGCCATGGTCTAATTGACAAGATAACGTTCAGTCAAAGGTTGAAGTTGATGACCTCAGAGTTCTTTTCCAACATAAATGATTCTGTGATTTTGTAACAAAATGTAGACTAAATATACCAATAAATCTAATTGAAAAATTTTGCATTTCTGCATCTGAGTTAGTCATCTTAGATTCTTTTTATAGCAAGTGGAAACAAAGACAAGCTTACATATTGCCAATCATCTCATCCTACTATAGATTATTTAAAGCAAATAAGTTGTGACTCATTTCTCTTCATTTGCTACAAAGACAGCTTACAATGACTAACTCAAATATACATATCTCTATGTTGACACTTCAGGGCTGACTGCATTGCTCGGGGTTGACTAAGTTGCTAAAGATAGATATCTATATGTCACTTAAGATGCTGCAGGATGCTGAAGACATCTGCACAAAGCTGGCAGATATGACGAAGGACTTATGGGAGACCTGTGGTTCTCTAGTTTAGTAGCTGGAGGTAAAGAGAGATAGAGTAGCACATCTCAAATGGGAATAAATTCAGATGTTTAGGTAATTAAATCAAGATTGTAAAATTAGGCAAGCTGAATTACCAGCACTTCTGTCATGGAAAGGAAAGTTGAGACTGTAGGTATTGTTACAAATGTGGTAGTGTTATAAATCAAATATTCTGATAAAATTCATTTGATTGAAGTTTTTTCATATCTTGTTAAAGACTGAGTTATCTAAACAGGCCTTGAGGTGTGCTAATGGTCAGCTAGGGTCTAAACATACCCTGTAGTGAGTGGAAATCTACTTCAATAGAGTCTAGTGACTTGTCTCATCCTGAATTAGGCTTCCATTCAGTTGCTCTGCACTAGTATCTGGTAGCTTCCAAGACAACAGGTTTGCTCAAAACAATTCTAACACAACCAGCAGCTCTAAAGCCAGGCATCAAGGCAGTGTGTGTGCCACTCTGGACAGGCAACTGGCAGACTGGAAAAATGCCCTGGAACAAGTCAGAGGATAATATATGTATGTGTGTGGGCAAATGAAACCATCAATGTCAGGTTAGTGGGCTCATCTCATTTATGGGAAAGGGGGAAGTGAAAAGAAGGAAACAAAGAAGGAAAAAGGAATAGAACAAGAGGAGTGAAGAGGTGGTACAGTACAAAAGAGTTTATGATTTAAAGGACTACAAGTCTCAAGATCTAATTTGTTATATTTTTATGACATTTTCCACTTTTCACTTTATCACTCTCCTCCTGAAATGAGACTGCTGGGAAAAAAAAAACACCTTCAAACACAAACAACCAAACATACACATATTAAAAAAAAAAAAATCTCAGAAACCCCACAAACAAACCCATTTTTTCTATTTATATTTCTGAGAAGGATTTGTTCCCCAAAAGAGTTATCATTTTATGTTTGTTTGGTTTGGGTTATTTAATAGCCTTTGTTCTAAAAATGCTTTCATACTTTCTAGAATGATATATTTCTTCAGCTAACTTGGGTGTTAAATTATTTTATGAAGATGTGTTTTGTGTGTTTCCTATTTATTTTACTAGAAAGCTGAATCTGCATCACACTCCATGGGATATATTCACAGCCACCAAAGTTATTTTATTCTTTCATGAAAGAATTTGTGATTCAAAACATTTTCAAAATTCACAAAGAAGTTGAAAAAAAATTAGAGAGGAAACTTATTTACTGAAGAAGAACAGGTAAGAAATATAAGTATGAAAGGTGCATGTCTGTCTCCAACTGCATTCTGCAACACCCATAGTAAGAAGAGATAAATTTTTATATTGTATCTGCTCCATCGAATTTTTTCTGTCTAGAGCAAAGTAATTGAACATCATCATCCCCACCTCACCTCTCCATTTTAATATAAATACGTGATTCTTGTCCACAATTTAATCTCAACTTTTTCCTTATACAGTAATAACTCTGAAAACTGAATAATGGGGCAATGTGCAGAGTTTTTCCTTTTCAAAATAATAGGGGAGAACAGTTTTTATTATAGACTTTTAAATGTTTCAAAGGTTGTGCATCAAATTTAAAAATGTATTTCTTTTACCTTTTAATCACAAAGTAGAAAAGGGATATAGTAAGGCCAGAGAATCCAAGGTAAGTTTTTAAGTTCACTGAACACTCTAAAATTCATAATATTTCAATAATAATCCATGACTGAGAAATAATTATACATTCTTCTCTTTTTAGCCCTTCCAGAGTTTCATTACTTATTAAAAAATACAAAGGTTCATTATCATTTACGCATATAAGTAAAAATATTAAAAATATTTATTTTCAGAATGTTCTGGAACAAGAAAAGATGAAGTAAAACTCCTACTTAAATTGCTACCAACAACTTATTGCCGATTTCCTTAGTCTGTGTTCTTTGGTGACAATAAATAATCCCCACAACATGACTCCCTTCGTCTAGGATTTACGCAGTTTCAGGTGTACAGACTGTCCTACATTTCTAAAAGGACATCACCCACAGGGAGAAGGATTAATGTAAGCCAGTGAAAAGAAACTCACTGAGATAAAGAATAAAATATCAGCAAATAACATACATTCTGGAGAATAAGTTATTTCTTTCCATTTATAGAATTTCCCAACATCTCTGAAAAATTGAAGGAATTTCTGATTTTTTTTTTTTTTGCAAGCAGTTTAAATGCAGGATAGATTTATTCAATGAGCTAAAATTACTTTCCTTTGAAATGTTAAGTTTTATAGTTAATAATATCCTTAACACTTGAAATTTTACTAAACTTCTTTGTTTAGGATTTCCATTTCAAATATGTAAGTGCTGTAACAATAGGTTCACAGGAAAAACAAAATCCTCACTGAGCTGACTTGATTTTGTAATTTTTAGACAAGTTTCAGATTACTGAACTACAGCTGTCTGTTTTTATAGATAATATACATTTTGACTGCAAAGAAAATGTCAATGGAAAATAATAAGAGCATCAGGGTTCTGGAATGTTTGAAATTTTTTTTTGTGAAAAATACTATATTGATTAGCATTAAAAATCATAATGTTCAGAAATGTTAGATGGGTTTTATAGATATTATGTACCAATTAGTTGTCTTTTTCTATTTTTTTTTATGTTCCTATTACTTAATTTAAGAAAGCTCTTTTGTCACATATTCTTTATACTTTTCCAGGTTTCATTTCCTTGACTGTCTAATCTGTTTCTTTTCTCAGAGGACTATAAATTGCTGCAACTAAACATTTTAGGATTAAATGAAGTTACATGATCTGAACAAAAAAGTTTGTGTGTCAAGATGATCATTATCTAGCAGATGAATAGGGAAATAGCAGATATTTGGACTACACCAGCTGTTAGCAGTTGTACTGAAGTTAATTTTGGGAATTGAAATATACCGTTCTTAAAAAGCAATTTTTTTCTAAGACTTCACACCACAGTTTCAGCTACCTTTATTTTATGTCTACTTGAATAGATATCTACAAACATTCTGGCTTCATTGCGTGGAATATTGTTAGCACCCAAGGGAAAAGAGTTTTGATTTTGCAACTCATTTAAAAAATAGTAAAGATTTATATTTTACCTAAACAGTTATTTCATAGTTACCAGAAAAGATTTGCTTACTTGCAATTCTTTTTCTCAGCTAAGAAGGTGATCTATCTAGGAATTTGTTGTCTTAATGGAGTTTATGGTAATTCAGGTTCATATGGTATTCCTCAAAATTGATTTTTTTTTGTTTTTGAGTATCACACATCCTACCTCTGACAACTAGTCATTTGTAGCTTCTGATTTAATTTGTACTCTGGCCAGGAATTAATACATGGAAGAGTGATGCCTTTAGGTCTTTCTCTATATTTAAAATATTTTTATATATACTCATAACTGAAACAAATGTAAATGTTCTATTCCCTGGCAGAGATTCAATATGTTGACCTTAATTTGAAATGTTAGGGGTATATGTCTTTGTACAGCTTTTAAAGTAAAATGACGTAGTCAGATGTTCTTTGGGAGGACTGGCAGGACAAGAGCAAGAAAGAAACAAGGTGTGTTGTAGAGAAATCACTCCTCTTCCACCAGCTCAAAAAAGCTTAGCAAAAAGGTAGTTAATTAATGAAAACAGAAAGAATGCAAAGTGCAGTTTTTCCCTAACAATATTTTACACACAAAAAATCAACAAGATTTTAATTAAAGCATGTCACAGGTGGGCAGAACAGGACTATATTAGCATTACTGACTACTTCTGATGGTTCAGAACTTTTAGAAAAATATCACTTTATAACGTGTTTTTAAAAAGGATTTTATTTAGAATATTTTCTTTAAAATGTAATGTCTTCTGAAAAGGCAACCTAGAGACTTTATAAGGCACTTCTTTAATAAAAAGTATGCAATTTGGCAGACAAAGGTTTTTTGGTTTGGTTTTTTTTTATTATTCCTAAATGCCAAGTTAAATAGCCAAATGACTAAGGGAGAACTAAATTATTAAACATTCTATTAACCTTAGTAAACTCTGTTTTATTTCCCAAATGAAATGCATACAGCCATACAAGTTTAATGTATTTATAAATTCCTGTACTAAACCATGAGCAAAACTTGGAAAAAAAAACCCTCCACAGGCCATGATTAAATACTTCAATCTTGCAAGATTCTTTCATTTCAGTTCCAGTAACAGAACAGCTCAGTGGAAATCCACACTTGAAATATGAACGGAAACATTTGTAAAACCTCTGGTTTCCACAGATGTGTCTTATTAACTCTTTTGAGGTAAAACAGTGAAATCCCATGGACTAATGGACAGTAAAAACAGAGGGAAAAAGGTTTCTGAGATATTCAGTCATCTCATTTTTCCTCCAGACAAAATGATGTGCCAAATCAAAGTAGGGCAATATATTAGTAAATATAACACTTAGAAACCACTGGAAGAAAAACTTTAGGCTTATGTCACAGTATGAGATGAATGAGGAAATGTCTTTAGACAGAAATTAAGCATTTTTTATATCTATATGGGGGGGAGGGGGGGTTGTGTTGGGACAAAGGTAAATTTTTCAAATATCATCCATAGAGTTTATTGTTAGTGAATGTCATTTGTAGAAACACATTAATTTCAGTGTATGGATTATCAGGAAAACGAAGGCATTGTTTGTAAAAAAAATACAAATCTGACTTCTTTGTGATGAGAAAGAAGATAGGAGAATTGAGAATGGATAAAATCAAAAACAAAACTGAGGACCCTGTAATGCCACTGGGGCAAAGCCCTAAATATCAGCACTGATATTTAGGAAAGCAAATTGGAAAATGCAATGTCAAACCTTAACTTTCTTAGTAGCTGTCCTGGATTGTTAAAATAAAATATTCTATTTGCCATCTGATAAAGATGGGGTTGTTATCTGGGCAGGTTTCCCTTATCTCTTCACAAACAATACCTCCCCTGGGAAGACATTTTTTGTTAATGGGCCATTAAGTGCCTCCACATGACTGATAAGATGACATTAT
Organism: Dicaeum eximium; assembly: GCA_013396995.1. NCBI lineage: Eukaryota > Metazoa > Chordata > Aves > Passeriformes > Dicaeidae > Dicaeum > Dicaeum eximium. The sequence goes on from VWZP01009370.1 coordinate 4,534,174, forward strand.
TCCCATTGTGAGGTGCTCTGCCCAGGGGGAGGGGCCAAGCATTTCTACTGGGATAAAAAGAGACACTTTTAGAAACGAAGACAGCCTGGATTTCTCCACTGGATCTCCAGAGGAAAACCAGATCCATCTGCCTACACTCTTCTCTGCTGGACTGTTGTTTTGACAGAGCCGTGGCTCCCACTCTAAGAGAACTGCAGCCACTGCTCAACTGGACTGTTATCCACACCCTGCCCCAGGGTGGCAGGTCATATCTTGACTCTGTCAAGGTTTTTGTTTGTTTGTTTGTTTGTTTCTTTTATTGTTTGCTGGTACTAGTACCTTTGTTTCCTTTAGTTTTTTTTTCTAGTAAAAACTGTTATTCCTATCCCCATATTTTTTTGCCTGAGAGCATTTTAATTTCAAAAAATTGTGGTGATTTGGAGGGAGGGGGTTTGTGTTTTTTTCTTCCTTAGCAGACACCTGTCTTTTTAAACCAAGACAGTAGCATAAGGGATCAATAACGCTGATATTTTCTACTGAAAACTTCCTCACAGGCTTATTAGAGTGTTGTGGATGAAGTGATCAGCCATGTGTAAAAACTTGTCCTCAGAGGACATCCCCTAACTAGACCTCATGGAAGTCTTGGCTCACTCAGGATGAGTCCAGCTCAACGCACTTCAGTGGTTAAATGTCTACCACTTCCCTAATAATTCTGTGCCTGGATAGCTCATTAGAAAGTGATGGTGGAGTTGGATGGGGTGGGTACACTGCTTCTGTGCAGCAGCAGCTGTTGTGGGTCAGGATTCCAGCTGCCTTCTGGTTGCAGCCAGATGCATGCCCATGTCACACAGAACATGCCAAGATGTTCTCAAAGAAAGAGGAGGTAAGCTCAGACAACACATCTTTATTGCCCTAAACCGAAGTAAGGCATTCAGTAAAAGTCAGATAAGTCCCTTTAACTCAAGTTGAGCAGCCAGAAGTGTCCTAAAGCTTTCTGAAAGGAGCTGCACAGGGAATCTCAAAAAGTTAATACTTTTCCAATAAAATACTTTTTAAATTGTGTATGCCAGCTATATAGATGAAGGAAACTGATCTTTAGAGTTCACTTGGGAGTTGAAGAAGGTCCTAATTATGTAACAAGTTTATGTCTAAATTTAAGGAGCTCAATCTGACAGCTTCACTAACATTCATATGCACTTTATTTCTGCTAGGTTTTATAGGACATAAGATATGCCTTTCAGGGTTAAAAAAAAAACAAAACAAAACTCCTAAAATATGGAATAGAATAGGCCTCTAGATTAAGCAGATGTTTCCCTTAGCTTAAAATGAAATGACTGAAGGTGAAATAATGGTGATAAAGGAGCCATGAATCAATTTCTAAGATTTTGAAATTTATGTTATTTTAAATACTCTGCCGTTATTCCAGATTCCTGAATCAGCTATTGAGGGTATTAAGAAAACTGAAGTTAAAAGAAAAAAAAAAAAGAAACATAAATAAATAAAGATAGATAGGGAATGATGAAAAAGGAAAAAGAGAAAATCCAAACTAACCCAAAATCCCTCCCTGATATACATGTTTTTTTTACATTGGTTTCAGCTCTGAGAGCTAGCCACAATGCAACAAATGCTGTTCAGCAAATTTCCTTATGGAAAAAAAAAAAATCCCCTCTCTTCTTTTTTTTTTTTCTATGTAAAAACTGGAATTTCACAAAAGTTACGGAAAAAAACTGATTTTAATTCACTTAAGTTTCAGTCTTAAGTTTCAGTCAAATTAAATTGTGGTGAATTTAATTGTTCTTGAGGACTTATATGATAAGCATATCTCATTTAATTTTGCATAATGCCTTTATCTACATCAGAGGTGTGATGGAAGATGGTTTCCTTGGTGTGCATTGTTCTGATACCAACAGATGGAAGACATTATATTTTAGTTGACTTCTAAGCTTTAAAGATATACCTTCATTTCCACAGGAATTATATCACCCCTTGGAGCATTGTCTTTCAGGCAGCTTGATTGCAGGACAAAAGATTTTCTAGTCTTCTACCATAGCTTATCAGAAAGTTAAACAGACATGAAAAGCCTAACAGTTATGTTTTTAAGGCATAACTTCATATTGTCTATCTATACATCATTTTCTTAAACTAATGAACAAAACCAGCAGTGCTGTTTTACATAGGAAAATTCCCCATTTAATTTCTGTTTTTTCTATAGTTGTGTATATCTGGATAACTTCTGATAATATACTTACATATCTCAATAAGAATCCAACATAAAATACCACCTGTTCTTTTAGATAAACCTTCTCTTTTCATCTTTGAATGGAGCCACATATGGCAAATTAGATTAGCATGAAAACCGACAAATTCTGTGATAAAAAATAAGATCAAAACGGGGTAGTTTACAAAAGATCAGTAATGTATATATTTTTGTTTATTTCTTCATGAGATGAGTGATAACTGGACATTAAAATTCTTTTTAGTTGGAAGTCTTTTTATGTCCTTTTTTGGGCGTGTTTACTTAAGCACTAAGACTGATTTGCCTTTCCATATCAACAACTATATTATTAGATGATTTAAAAAAAAAAGAATAACAACCCCCCCCCCCAAAAAAAAAAAAAACAACAAACAAACAAACAAAAAAAAGCACCAAAAAAAACCCACCAAAACCCCTCTTCCCCTCTTTGGAAAATGATTATGTCTAAGACGGACAAAATAGCAAAAAATGAAAAAATGGAAACCCAGCGACAACAACAAAGAAAGAAAGAAAAAAAATGCCCAAAACATCCCAACCAACCAACCAACCAACCAACCAACCCCAGCACTCAAGAGTATATAAAAGGAAAAGAAGTGATAGTTCTGTAGATGTCAGGGGCTAGTTTGTGGACTACAGAACCCTTCCTTCTTCAAAAATTTCAGAGCAATTCTGTCTGTGCAGGAATAGTTTTTTCTTGTTGTTGTTGATTTTTTTTTTTCAAGCTGGGGTTCTTTGTGTATAAACACTTCTGAAGGACCACTCAATCTCCTTAAGAAAGATCTGTTCCTTCCTTACTTGTTGCTTGGCAACCAGGATCTAAATCCAACTTCTCCATCCCCTGCAAACTCCTGTGGCTGCCCTGCAGGGAAACAGCTTTTTATGAGGGTGACTTTACCATTTCTCATCTTCACTTTCAAGAGCTGTCAAGTGTACAGGATTTGACTAAGATCTTCTTCCAGGAAACTAAGAAGCTACAGGTCTTCCTATTTAAAGTGCTGTTTCCCCACTGTGAAGCAAAATAACTGGAAAGGAAAGTGAAATAATCCCATTTTTATTGCTTTGATATTTAATCTTGCCTGTTTACTCAGACATAGTCTTCAAGTTAATTGTTTCGGATTCTCTCTTAACAATGCCAGAACTGAGAGAAATGTTAGCAATTTATAAACTTTAACATGCAAATTCCAAGAAATTTATAATTATTATTAGCTCATTTGAAGAGAGATGAAGGATCTGCACCACCAAAATAGGGGGGTTGACATAGATTTATGAAGATCCTTAGCATAAGTTAAAAGTGTAACAGACAACTCCTGCACACTGAATTTTTGTCTGAAACATGTGGGCCTATACCTAAAGCTGGGGTACTTCTTAATAATCATCACATCAAGGAGAGGAGAGGAGGTGACAGGGTGGGGAGGGAATGAGAGGGGAGGAAAGAGGATGTGAGGGAAAAGGAAAGAGAAGGGGAAAGGAAGGGAAAGGGAAGATCAAGCAAGGCAAGGCTGCAAATGTCTATTTGATCTTTTATCCATGACATTTAGAACTTTATATCATTGTGTTTCTTCCTTCTTGCACTGGGGCATTTCTTGTTTAAATATTTCTCTTCCTTTACAACAGCATTGAAACCCCTTACCATTTCTATGTACTGTACATCTAGAGATCTAAATAGCCATGAAGGTAAAGCACAAGCTGGATATTAGATTTTTTAATCTTAATAATTATGAATTTTCTATAAAAAATTTCTTCAAACACACTCTTAATAGTAAAACTTTTTATTGTTTTGGTTTTTTTAAATGGTGGAGCTTTACACATGAGGTTTTTTTGTCGTGTGAGTTTTGTAGGTAATATGGATCAAATAATCAATGTTTCTTTTTGAATTTGTTTTTTATGTTTCTGGTACCATAAAAAAAATTATTTTGTAGAAAATTGCATTTTTCATACATGTTGTATGGGATCCTGAACTATTTATTTAGTTATTCTGTATCTGACTATGAAAAGTATGAGTTTATTTATAGACATGATGAGTACAATTAAATGTTACGGTTTTAAAAATTTGTAAAGATTTTAATTATTTCTAATGACATCAATACTTATTTAGTCTACTTCCTAGTTTATTAATCAATGGAAAAATACTGCATATAAGATACATATTTAAAGTTACTAAGAACAATTGTAATATTCTTGAAGAAAAACACAAAAATTACTAATATTAGTTCCAGCACATAATGAGTATAATCCTTAGTAACATGTACATTTACTTCACAATATTTGAACATTTCAGCCATATTCTCCTAATTTTTTCATAAAATAGTATGCAGATTCAATATAATGCCTTCTATTTATATGGTAGGTACCTCCAATTCAAAACTTAAAACACAGCCTCCTCACTGATCAAACTCAAAACAAGACTAGAAACATTAGTTTTCAGTAGGGACACAACTAATAACTAAATCAGGAAGCCTAGAGGCTCTTACCTGCCTGCCCCTAATAGTCTGTTTGATTCTGCATTCCTAACAGTTTTCTCATATTGAGAATCATAATTCATGCAGTGCTTCAGACCAAGCAAGCTTGTAGAACAGTTGCTGAAACCCTTTTGCTTTAATATAAGCATAACTGTTTTGTTCCTATTACAGCTATATAAATCTACCTTCTGCTTAGCCACCTGTAGAAAATTGCACCTAAAGTTATGCAGAAAGTTTTAACTGAACCTTGAAAACATGTGCTCTGACATCCAGCTGGAAATTCAAACTGTTCTAAAGCTGAGAAAGTTTCTAAATAGTCAGTAGTTTAAGCCATTAGGGTGTTTGGTCCAGCAGCTAGAGCAACAAAAAGCCAGGGGTAAAAAGTGATGGTAAGAAACGGGGAACATGTACTGTCTCTGTGACAGTTAGAGGAGACACAGTGGCAGACTTGCTTCTTTCTTCAAAACAGGGTAAGAGGACGTCAAAGTTCACTGGATTAAAAATTAATGCTTCTGTGACCAGTAATTACTCTGAAATGGGTATATTTTTTCATTCTTCTATGATCATATAATGATTTATGCTTACTGACTTGCACCATATTACATATTTCATTCAGATACAGGCAAAGTTACTTCTGAAAAACAATGGCTAGGTTTTGACTTCTGAGGCTACTTTGCTTTGGCTTGTACTCACAGCCTCTTTAGACATTCAAGACTCAGAGTATCAAAGGGGATGCTTGGGTGATAAAAATTGTGGAAGACATCCGTTTCACCTGGATGTTTAGAGTTGGTTTGTAAGGACAGTCCAGACTGTCATGGTGAAGAAGTAACATTTTGCTTTCAGCTGTCATCCTGAAATCATTGAACTGAACTTACTATTGTGCCACTGTGATGCCTTCACAGAAAATAATTTCAGGCTTGTGAAGGAATGCTGACTGAATAAACATGGTGTGATGAAATCTAGGGCATTTGCTAAATCTTGCCTCAAAGTGATTGTAGAATAACCTAAAGTGCTACAGCAGCAGCTATGTTGGGGACTTCTGCGGGCTGCTCATCACATTTTGAAAAGTTAGGATGATGTGTGAATCAAGAGGAATCAACATCGGTGTTTTAGAATGTGGGTTGTTCATAACCACCCAAATTCAATTTAAATAGGGTGTACTGTTCTGTTCTTGACAGCAAAGCTATTTTTGGTCATACTAATGAGGAAACTACTGATCAGGATGGGTTGGTTCTTTCTCTCTAACTGAACTTTTTTGGTCATTTTTTCACCAATTAATATATTTTCTCTTAAGTATTTTGTTAGTAAATGAATTAACAAAACTAATGAACTAACTATCTCAATTTTGGCAGAATTGGACTTTTTCCCTGCCTCTTCCTCTTAGTTCAAAATAAGAAACCTTTTGTTCCTGCCATGGTAAGGCATCTTTTGTATATTTTATTTCCTGCTGGACATCTGGGACAACTCTTTTGTTAGTGTTGGCTCCATACATTGTTCAGACAGAAAGGTTGCAAGGTAAAGGATCAGACAGCTCTTTAGGTAAGGATCAGACAGCAAAATTAGCAGAATAAAAAATGTCTCCAAAGAGCCAAAACCTTGAACTAGTTAAATGTCACTTAATAACTGTTGGTTAAACTGGATCAAGAGCACTCTGGTCTGCATTAGGCTGTTTCCAGCAGACAGCCAAGGGAATTTAACCTTTCCTCCTACTCGGCATGGGATGCCACAGCTGGAGTGCTGAGTTCAGATCTGGGTCTCCAGTACAAGCAAGCAAGTAAACAAGCAAAGAAAATAAATAAGCAAGCAAGCAAGGACAAATATCTCAAAATTGAGAGGTTACAAATTGCTTTGAAAGTCAAAAATTGAAGGCAATAAACTACTCTAACTATGGCATAAGCTTTCTAACAGCAGAAGCATTGACAACTGTCATTTAGAAAAACAATCAAAACCAGCCCTATAACAGAAAATCTATCCTGTGGACTTTAATTTATTCATTCATTCTAAAATGAAACCAAAACAGAAAAAAACCTAAGTTACTTCACTGCTTAAAATTAAAACAGTGAAAATCCTAAATTTCTCCACTACCCAAAAAGATGTGAATATTTCTTTTAAAGCCTACATAATTTTGACTAGCAATTCAAAATAATTAAACTCTAAGTAATAAATTTGAAATCACAAAACAGTATAATAAAAGTGAAATATATAAGTTATTCACATATTTTACCTGTTAAAATTTGAACCATATTCTTTTGACTGAAACTGTTGGATTTGCAACGTTTTTTTCTTTCAAATAGCTGCACTCAGTTTTGCAAGGGATTAATATCCCACCAAAAACCACTCAAATTCAAAGCCATTTTTAATTCTAAGGTAGTTCAAATCAGTCTGAAAGTACATTTCAGTGTTTTGTTATTTTTATACAGAACAATGGGATAGATTGAAAAACTGCAATTCAGTCATTTTTCATTGGCTGGAAAAGTGTAGAAACATAGCCCAGAAATAATTTTTTTTGACATGACCCCATTGGAGCCTTTCCTGAAAATTGTCATAGATGAATTTATGGTAAGACAGATGCCAGAACAGAATTATACCACCCACCAATATATCATGTCCTCCTTTACTAATGAAGATAATTCTATTTTTCTGTCGAGACCTGTTTAAAACCCCACTGTAGAACCAGGCAAACAGGTCCAAGCTCTGTCCAAGATGTGTTCAAGTCCAATAGGCTTCACATGGAATTCTATAATTTATTCCTATCAAAGTCAGGGGTTTAATACTTATTCTAGAAAAAGTAGAATTAGTCCATAGATAAACATTTAGAAAATTCTAATCATAACAGTGGAGTCACAGACAGGTTTGGGTTGGAAGGGACCTTAAGGGTCATCAAGGTCCTCACTCCTTCCATGGACAAGGACAGCTTCCACTAGACCAGGTTTCTTAAAGCTCCATCCAACCTGGACTTGAACAATCCCTAAGATGGGGCATCCACGATTTCTCTGGGCAATCTGTTCCAGTGCCTCACCACCCTCTAACTGAGGGAAGTCTCACAAAAAAAAAATTGAGCTATGTGCATACTATAATTTTTTTAAACTTTCAATATTATCAGTATCTAAAATCTGTACAACATAAATAACCTTTCACTCAGATCTCTGTATTTCATAATTTTGTGAGTATACACACATACCTTGGTCAACTAAAATTTATAACTTCATTTATTTTTTACTCATACAATAACATTTTGAAAGAACATTAGCAAATGTCAAAGTCAAATATAAATGCACTATTTTATGGGGGTTTTTTATGTGCTGTAATATTTTGAGTGAAAATACAACATTCTATGTAGTATATTTAATTTAAGCCTTCTAGCATTTACCTAATACTCCTCGCAGTTCTTTGGAACTGCAAAATTACAAAATTAAAATGTTGTAAGTGGAAACAGCTAACATTCATCTTGGAAAATGGAAACCGATTTTTTTTTTTTTTTTTTTTTTTGCATACATACATTTACAAAGCATAAATTATACCCCAGAGGCAAGAACTGCTACAATACTGTCTAAACCACATTACAGGCCTTAATATTGACATTTAATTCAGACTTCATATCCAGGCTTCATAAGCTGTACTCATAATGATACAGCTCTCTCTTGGAAAATCAGGCAAAGAAATGCTTTCATATTCTCCTATGTCAAAAGTAAAGAAACATAATCTTTACTGCAATTTGAAGAGCAGCTAGTCATGAATGGCATTGTCTGGTAATAAAGCAGTTTAGGGTTTGAACTGTAATGTTGAGAAACTTCCTCTTTTACCTCCTGCATAAGTGAAAAGAGAAAGTTAAAATTAAAAAAATTACAATAAAATCCATTTAAATGTTATTATTTTCTTCTGAAAAACGCACAAAAGCTTACATGTTTGTAGAGAATCAAAATAAAACAAAGAGGTCCCCTTTTGATTAGATCTGGAGGTCATTTCAGCCAATCTCCCTGCTCAGGCAAGGTAGCAGGGAGCCAACTGCTCAAGACCATGTTTAGTGGCTTTTGAATATCTCTGAGAAAGAAGATTCCACAGCCTCTCTGCATAACCTGTGTCAGTATGCTGACAGTGTCACCCACAGTGAAAAAATGTTTTCTGATGTGCAGAGAGACCCCCTGTGTGTCACTTTGTGCACACTGCCTCTGGTCTTGCCACTGGACACCACTGGAAAGAGCCTGGCTCTGTACATTTTGGAATTTGTACACTTATGTCAAGCAATTGTGATAAATTTAAGCTTGTCAGTATGCTTTTGATTTTAAGTTTTGCTTTTCAAAAATTAAGAGAAGGAAAAAACCCTACAAACACTCTTCTGAAGAAATCCATGCATTCCACTATGACATATGTGAAGACCTGTTAAAAAAGCTGAGTAATTTTGAATTACTGATTACACGTTATTGTTTATTTTAATTATTTTGAATTATTAGCTAAAACATTATTGTGTTTATACTAGACTTAGACATTAAGTAATTTATTAACTTCACTTCATTTTTAGAAATGTTAGAAAATGCGTTAAAATAGTCTGCATTTACAAGTAACATGTACATTTACAAGAAAAAACTATTTCATGAATATTTTAAAAAAATGGTTCGTTTATTTGATTTCTTCAATAAAGTTTGTTTGCCTAAAATGTTGCTTATATGAATACTTTTTCTAAATTAAAATGTTTCTTCAGCATGATTAGAATAGAACAGTATAGTTTAAGTTGGGAGGGATCTACAATGATACTCTAGCATAACCTCCTGAACACTTCAAGGATGACAAAAAGGTAAAGCATGTTATTAAGGGCATTACCCAAATTCCTCTTAAACATCGACAAGATTAGGGCATCATCTGCCTCTCTAGGAAGCCTGTTCTGGAGTTTTACTACTCTGTCAGCAAAGATATTATTCCCACTGTCTGGTCTGAACATCCCCTGGTGCAGCTTTGAACCATTCTTTGCACACATCCTTTCCCTGGATCCCAGGGAGGAGAGATCAGCACCTCCCTCTCCACTTCTCAGGAAGCTGTAGACAGCAACTCTTACCCTCCTTCTGTCTAAATTAGACAAGCAGAATTTTTGAGGTGTGGTTGGGAAACGTACACCTGTAGCATCAAATTGTTACTAACTACTTTTGCTCTTTGCAGTTTCAAGTTGAGTAAGAGCAGGGTATCAAGCATGACCATTAAAAACCCCACACCTCTATTTCAAGTGTGGTACTGATCCTGAAGCCTTTAATCAACTGTTGGGCTGCTAATAAACTGTTGGACACAGGTCCTTATGACCTGACTTAGGGGCTCTTACATTTTCTCAGTCTGAACTGCAAATGAGGTAGGGTTGTGTGGTAAAGGAGAACGTGTTTTACATTCTGCAGAAGTTACAAAGAGTGAAGGGACACGGGGAGCTGTAGGACGGATGATATGCAGAAGGGATCCCCACGCTCTTCTGTCTTTGCCACCTGGTAGCTCACACACTACAGCTAAGCTGTACTTGGCTTGGTGGGAAGCCAGGGGCTGTCACTGTCACATGGATTTAAAGCACTGCACCTAGGCCTAACACATTTGGCATCCTTCTTAAATGTAGCAAACACTTCTTGTGTTGGATACCCTCACAGAACAGTTTCAGTGCTTTGAAAAAGTTTTAGTGCTTAATCTGGCGTGCACTGGATACATTGGTCCTAAGCAGCTAGTGTCCAGAATACAGAATCAAAGAATAAATAAGAAGTAACAACTGGATAACTGGTTGTATCTGATGAATGTATGGACAACATAAATATGGAAAATGTAAATGCAAAAAGAAGTTACTCTTAGTGTTCAGTTAAAACCTTTTTAGTTTGTCTCTTTTAAAGAAGGTAATGTATTTCAAATGCATTTGTTTGTTTTTGAAAAGAGTTCACTGGGAGAACTACAGTCACATTATGGTATTCCCAAAATCAGCAAAGGCTCTTCCCTCTTACATCATTCACAGCTAAGTCAGGTGTTAGATAGAAAAGGGAAAATACTGTACCCTTCTTTAAAAAGAGTGGAATGGCAGACCCTGGGAAGTACCGACCTCTCAGCCTCACCTCTGTGCCTGGGAAGATCATGGAACAGATCCTCTTAGAAGCTGTGCATGCCTTCACCAGGGGCAAGCCCTGCCTGAGCAAACCAATGGCCTTCTACAGTGGAGTGGCTGCATCAGTAGACAAGGGAAGGGATACTGATGTCATTTATCTAGACTTCTGTAAAGCCTTTGACAGAGTCCTTCACAACATCCTTCTCTAAACTGGAGAGAGAGAGATTTGGTGGCTAGGCTGGTAGGTAGAGAAGAAAAAAGAAAAAAATGAAAGAAAATAAAAAAGAAAAGAAAAAAAAAGGAAAAAAGAAAAGAAAATAAAAAGAAAAAAGAAAAGAAAAAAAAAGAAAAGAAAAGAAAAGAAAAGAAAAGAAAAGAAAAGAAAAGAAAAGAAAAGAAAAGAAAAGAAAAGAAAAGAAAAGAAAAGAAAAGA